>JAABOM020115741.1:0-23357 GCA_011800125.2 Solanum clarkiae | reverse complement strand
GCCCAGTGTGTTACGCATCAGTGCGCGCGCCCAATGTGCCGCACCGCGCCCAGTGTGCCATTCTATTCGCATCCAGTGTGCCGCGCCGTGCCCAGTGTGCTACGCCTAATGTATCGCGCCCAGTGTGTTATGCCTGAGCGCCAATTTATTTTTGGTTGCCCCCAAGAGTACATCCATCTTCAACTGCCGACAGTGACCATTATATATATCTCACGCAGAAAAATTATTGAAAGAACAAAGATTATTTTATTCATTATCTATTATGGCGAAGAGCGTGGCCAACTGCCGAGTTATCTCCAACTGCCGAGCCATCATGTGATCATCACCAATGAAGATTATTTTGTTCATTATCTATTATGGTGAAGTGCGTAGCCAGCTGCCAAGTTATCTCCAGCTGCCGAGCCATCATGTGATCATCACCAACAAAAAAAAATATTTTATTTGATTCATTAGCCATCATAAAAAATATATATAATAAATAAAAATAAAAATAAGATCTATATTTTCCACTAACGTCATGTCGAGAAGCATCCGAATAGAGGAGCTCTCAAAGCAAATCACAAGTGCGGACTCTACCAGATAGGACGCAGTACAACGTGGAACCTTTCTTAGCAACAATTTGGGACACAACCTCACGGTGGCACCAATCCCTTCGGACACAAGCTGCATCATATCGATTCATCATCGAACACGGTAAACCATGTCATCTCTAGTCAATCTATGATTGCACTAACGCTTTGTCTTAGTCATGTCAAGAACATCCGAAAGGATGAAATCTCGAAATAAACCACAGGCGTAGACGTCATCAAATAGGATGCAGCACAACGTGAAACCTTTCTTAGCAGTCGATGGGGAACTGGGGGAAAAACTGTGGACAGGAAGAAAAACGAGGGTGATGGAAATCTAAAAAATCCCCATAGAAAGCGGTTCGAAACCTCAAAAACATTGACAGATCAATAATCCAAAAAATCCGAGAAAAATTCCCCTGCTTTCGTTGTTCTCAGAAAGGATTCGAGTCAAACTTCATTGTGGTGTCAAAATCTGTTGTTTAGGCTCGTCGTCCCATTTCACTGCCACAAAAGGTAATACCTCCATTTGGTTTTCTCGCTTTTCCTCTTGAACAATATGTGTGTTGTCTGATCTTGCACTGATAATAGTGATGTTTGAACATGTTTGTTGTTGGTTTATTCGAAAATAAAGAGTTGAATGACCGATTACCCCAAAATATCCTCAAGCAGTTGAGCATTTCTTGTTGATGTTGTTGCTGTATTGCCCTGTCGCATTTTACACGCGTCTCTGCTTGTTCTGTTTTTCTATTCACATAGTTGCTTCTTGATGAACGATGAATTGATATCAAATGTAGCTTTAGCTGTCGTAGTCTGTTTATATATGTATTACTGCACTGCACACAGATCCTTGCTGCAATTTGAACTTACAAGTAATCAGTTATTTCCGAAAATTGCTGCTTATCTCTATGTTGACATCACTGATATTTTACTGAAAAAATATTTTTCTTTAGTATCACATGCTGTTATTTCTAATCAATTAGTTGGTTTCTGGAAACTGTTGTTTGTTATTTTCTGGGAACAATTGTTTGCTATCTCATCTCAGCCTCTTTTTCGTCATGTCTACATTTAATGAACTATCTAAGTATCTTTGTGCCAAGTGCGATTGCTAGATGTTTCTTCACTGATCCTAAGATATTGTCATTTGGTATGCTAGTCAGTTTACTCGAGACCAACAAAAATGTTTGTTTCAAAATTAATCAGAGCTTATAACATGTTCAGGTTCTTTTTTGTGATTCATGCTAATAGAACTTTTCTCAAAAAAATGTTTTAAATCCTTCCCCAGTTTGTCTGTATGCTGTTGTAATATTGTTTTCAGTCACGTAGTTGTCTTAGGAGTCACTCGGTCTGTTGTTTTCTTTTTCTGTTAAGGTTTCGGTTGGAATAATTTTGACAAACTTATTATATGAATGCTTAAGGATCCAAAACCCCTCTAAGCTTGTCTGTAGTTCTATTTCCAATAGGTTATTGTGTCAAGTTTTGTTTACTGTTGGCAGATTGTGTTTTCATCCCTGTAGATCATTATATTTGTTCTGTTCTTAATAGAGGTGTATCTCCATTTCATTTTTTTATTATATGTGGAATTGGGTGATTAATTCATATTTCTCTTTCTATTGCATGTGAATCCCCTTTCCTGCATTCCATGGGCCCATGGAGGACCAGATCCTTTCCTTCTCAAGTCGCAAAAATAGTATATAGGTTAAAGGAAGTTGAAATACAAGGTTTCGGAGGCACAAAATCAGTGTGTATGGGCTGATATACACTGATATACAGTGTGAAAAGAGGCCAAAAGCCCATTTTTATGTGAGGAGCAGCATGTATGACCCAGGTGGTTGTTACAGGTTTTGAGAAGCCAGAATTCTTCCTGTATACACTGGTATACGGTGCAGTGATACAAAGGAAAATGGGTCAAGCCCAATGAACAACAGCTGGAAAATTCTGACGGGTTTGGCAGGCCCAAAACTTAGATTAGGACAGGCTGACCATTAGGGCCTGCCAAGCCCAATACTTTAGTTTATTTATTTTATTTTTTTTTTTTGCTTTATTTATGTTGTGATACTTGTTATTGTTTCTAACACTAACATTTGTTTGTTTTATTTAATCTAATTAAATTCCACAACATGTCAAAGTCATTTATGTTATTTATTATCTCATTTTTTATTTTGAAAGAGTGTTTTTTTTAAATAAGAATAATAATAAAAATAAATAAAAAAATAAATTTTAAAAAAATGTGATTTTATCACGTTAGTTTAATTTTCAAATTACGTCAATTTTTAAAGTTTAGTCACACTTTCAGTCTAGTCAAGTCTTTCTGAGTTCAGGCAAATACTTTCAAATTCAGTCAAATCCTTTCAAATCAGTCAACTTATAAACTAGTCAGCTTTCCAAAGTCAATCAAATTTTCAAAAGTTAGTCAAATTTTCTAATCGCCGGATAACCGCATTTAGCGGCCATTTCGAGTGTGTAAAACCTTCTCGAAGTGGAAATGTGAACCCGAACCTTTCTCTAAATTTTAAAAGATTTTTCTGTTAGGTCTTTTAAAATATCTTTTGGTTTCTCAATTATCCTTAAAATTAGGTGGCGACTCTCTTTTTCTTTCGAATTTTGAGAATTGATTTCACTTAAATTAATTGAGTTGAAATCGATTTTTGATTTTTGAATTTTCTTTTTTTCAAAATAGAAGCCATTTTTCGGCATAACACATACGACAATGCAACTATGACTAGCGAGGTAACCATCAACAAACCACAATCACTGAATGAGTCTAATGTTAACAATGCAATGCAAGTGCCCTTGTAGAAAAAGTCTCATATCTCACTCACAATAATGTTTTCATGTATACTCATGGGGCTATGCAAAATCACTCATTCTCACAAAAGACATTTATATATCATGCTCAATGCCATATGTTTGCCCCTATACTCATGACTGAGACCTTTGACTACTTGGACTAATATCACTTTAGGACTTTACTGACTTGTGACGTAGACTCAGGGGACTTTGATATGATGGTTTGGGAACATAGTGACTAAAGACCCTCCTTGACACTATATTTTTCTACGCTTTTCCCCTACCAATACTGTTACTTTTTATTTCATTCTCCCTTTCTCCTATTTCAGGCTTTTCTGGGTGCTTTTTTTTTATCTTTCAACTTTTTTCCTTGTATTTACACTTCATTTTTCTTTTTAATTTATAGTTAAGACGTCACCCAGTACACGTCTTTTTCTCCTTCTTCTTTTTCATGTATTACTAACTTTTTCCCCTCATTCTGTGTTTTATCCTTACACTAGCCACCCTTAACTTAGGCTTTTGGCCAGAGTTAAGGTACACATTATCCAACCTCAAAACCAGGGCCACTTTTGGTAGCCACCCTTAACTTAGGATTTTTGCCTTAGCCAAGGTGTACAATGTTCAAGGAGGGACCAGAGCCAATTTCAGGATCTTACATCTAATAAAATTAGGTCAAGCAAATTTTTACTAAAAAAAGATACATGTCAGGCGCAAATATTAGGATCAAGGGATATTTCACACATTTGGTTGGTTATTTAAGCTAAGTGGACAATTATGAACAATGCCCATTTTAGTGCCAATATATTTTGGCTAATAACAATTTATAGGAAAACATCAAAAGGGGAACAATCCAGCTAAGGTACAACATGGAAGAATCTATCAAGAAAATCTAGCTCGAGGCACCAAGAGTATGACTATTGGAAGGAATCAATCTAACACTAAGCAAGAAAGAAAAACAAAACTGGAAAAGCAATCAAGAATATTTGGACTGAAAAGAATAAATCAAATATCAAGTCAGAAAGGAAAATAATCTGAAAAATCAATCAAGCATCTGCAAGATTGGAAAGATCTAAGAAGATTCTACTACTACTTTCTTTAAAAACCTTATTCTTGGAAAAAAAAATTGATCAGACAATAAAAAGACTAGAAAGATCAATTTGTTAGTGCTGAATTGTATTGAATGAAGACTGCTCACAGATAATGCATTAAAAAGGAAATATATCCTCACAAGAAATAAAGATCTGGCCAGATACAAGTCACAAAAGGAAAAGTACATCTTTAGGAGATAGAATCTCGACACAAAAGGAAGAAGATAAATTGCCAAAGTTTTGGCCAATCAATCATAGATTTGATAGAAGATCGCTACCATGAAAAGAATCCAAGATTAATTGGTTAAAAATTCAGCAAATCAATCAGAAGATCAGTATCAAGAAAAGATCCAAGATTGAAGATAATTATATTCATAAAAGATCCAGATTAGGAGCTTAACAAGGAAAGAAGATTTAATCTAGCTGCCTACCTAAGAAGCCTTACCTTATTCTTGGAAAGAGGATCCATCAAAGTCTCAATCCAAGTATCAACTCCCTTGGGATGCCATCTTTTTTACATAAAAGAAGGCATCCAGGATATCTTAAGACTCATATAAGCTTACCGCATTTCAAGTCTTTCTTCCATACTCTTCATCTTTAGAAAATCATTGTAACATTTAAAGTTGTTACTGTGAAAGAAAGAGAGAAAAAAAGAAAAAATTGAAAGAGACGTCTGTATCAACAGAAAAAGAAAAGAAAAAAAAGAGAAAAAAATCTGAGTATAGTTTAAGTTGAAATTCTTGTAACTCCCACTTTACCAAAGGCTTGAAGAGATATAACTTTCAACCTAAGGGGATTGGACCTAGGATTCACATTGAATCTGAACCAGTGTAAAAATATCCGGTGTTAAATTTTCCTTTTATGCACTTTAAGTATCTGCGTTCTTATTTAATATATCCTAGTCGACTACGTGTTATATTGGCTATCTAACTGAGTGCAGGTTTAAGTTAAAGAAAAAGGTAGAAATTCAATTCAACCCCCCTCCCATCTTGAACTTTCAATTGGTATCAGAGCCTAGTCTCACAATATTTTCTATCTAACCACAGGTGAAAAACAAATCGTAGAAAATTAGAATCAAACCATTGATGCACTGTTTCAAGAGGGAACTTCTCAAACCAGACCTCTTTATTTCAATGGAAGGCATTTCTCACATTGGAAAATTAGAATGAAGACCTTCATCAAGTCCTATGATGTGGAAGTTTGGAGGGTTATCAAACTTGGTGACATTCTCATCCCCCTAACTAAACCAGCAAATAGAAATACATCAAGATCTGAAGGAAGTTAAACTCATGTTATTCCAAGTTTAGAAAACTACACTAATGAACAAATGAAAATTATTCAGAAAAATTCTAAGGCCAAAACTATCCTCTATAATGCCATCAACTGGGAAGAATATAAAAAAATCTCCAACTGCAAAACTGCTAAAGAAATGTGGGACAAACTAAAGGTCATTTATGAAGGAATTGACAAAGTAAAAAAAACATTGTCAGTCTCCTTTCTATGAATACGAACTATTCCAAATGAAAGGAGAATCTGTTGAGCGTTTGTTTGCACAACTAAGCAAAATCATTGGAGAACTCAAGGCTGCAGGAAAGGAATATGCTCTCATAAAGCAAATAAGGAGAGTCCTAAGAAGTCTACCTCCCTAATGGCATGCGAAAGTCATTACACTGAAATGGATGGATCTGAAGAACCTAACCTGTGATGAGGTTCAAGGAGATCTTATTACTTTCGAGAAGACTTATATAAACAAAAAGGAAAGGAAGATGAGACAAAGAAATTTGTTGCCTTCAAAGCAACTGATGATATTCAAGAAGATGAAGATGAATTCAATGAGGACAAAATCGCACTGATCACTAGATCTGTCATGGAAATATTCCAGCATAATAGAAATCAAAGAAGAGAGCCAAACAATTCTAGGAATAAGCAAATTACTAACTACAATCGAAATGATGACAGATGTTAGATTGCGATAAATTTGGACACATTGTAAGTGAATGTCCAGAAGCTAAGAGAAGATATCCTCAAGGATATGGAAGAAACAAAGCACTCAGTAGCTGGAGTGATGAAGACACATCTGAATATGATCAGAATGAATCCAGAAATGTATGCTTCATGGTCATTGAAAAATCCAGCCAGGTAAAATCTGATTTTTGTAGAAATTGCGATGAACTAATTAGAGCTTTACTGGATCAGGCCATCACAGACTTAAAAAGATCTTTTGAAAATCTTAGAACCATTCAAGATGCAAATAAAGATTTTTGGAAATCCAACTCGAAGTTTGTGCTGTTGAAAGGGCTCTTTTAGATGAAGAAAATTTTGAATTAAAAAATCTCTTAAAATGCTCAAAAGTTTTCAAGTCTTAATAAAGAAATCAAGTCAACTAGATCAAACTAGTCAACTTATTATCAAAATGAATACTATGGTCTGTCTAGATATGACAAAATTGGTAAAGCTCATATCATTATTGTGGTAAACCTGGTCACTCCTATTCTAGATGAAGATTTCATCTTTCTAAACCAACCAACATGGTCTGGAAAGTCAAAAACACCTCTAACCAATGAGAACCCAATATACATTGAGAACCTGAAAATAAGTAACTTTGTTTTGCAAGAACTCTGCTTGAAATCAAAAGGCAAATGGTATCTTGATAGCGGATGTTCAAATCACATGACAGGTAACAAGAATCTGTTTAAATCCGTTGCTGACTTTAATGGTGGAAAAATTCGATTTGGAGATAAATCGACTGGAACTGTCATTGGTATTGATACCATCTCTTTTAATAAATCTCGTGATATTACTAATATTTATCCTGTGAAAGGTCTAAGGTATAATCTGCTAAGCATCAGTCAACAGTGTGATTCAAATTTAGAAGTAAGATTCAAGAAAACTGGATGCATTATTGAGGATGCATTAGGAAAGAAAATTCTCCCTGGAAGCAGGGACAAGAATGTTTACATTCCTAACTCAGTGAAATGATCCACAAATCACATTTGTCTTGCATCCATTTTTGAGGGTCCATGGATTTGGCACAAAAAGTTAGGCCATGCAAATGAGATAAATTGAGAAGCTTGTAAAACTGACTGATAATTAGCTGCCAAAGCTGGATTATACAAAGGATCATATATGTGACACTTGTCAAATGGGTAAGCAAACAAGGAACTCCTTCCAATCAAAAAATATTATTTCTATTATAAAACCTCTTCAACTTCTTCACATGGATCTCTTTGGTCCAACTAGAACTACTAGTATTGGTGAAAAAAATGTATGTCTTTGTTATTGTTGATGACTATTCCCATTTTACTTGGGTTATATTTTTAGCTAATAGATGATACTTTAAAGAATTTTGAGCTTTTGGGTTATATTTTTGTATTTCCATTAATCTTGGATGGAGCCAAAGATTCACTATTTTTTGGCTTTAGGGTATGATGGAATAAAGCAAAATGACTCTTTAAACTATCTGCGCTCCTTTCAATTATGAAGTAGCAGTTAGTCAATACAACTTTCGACGCTCATCATGGGTCATCCGGAAACAGTCGCTCTATGTTTTTAAACATAGGGGCCAGGCTGCGTACATCCGACCCTCCCTTACCCCGCAATGGGCGGGAGCCTTTGAGGCATTGGGGTAATATTATTGTTGTTGAGTTTTTTTTTGTAAGAAAGTACATAGAGGAAAGGGTTCCTATGTTACATCTATCAGAACTAATCATGTAGGAGAATTCGAAAGAAGAGCCTTTGAAAACTTCTGTAATGAAGAAGGGTACTCACCCAACTTCTCTGCTCCTATCTCTCCTCAACAAAATGGAGTCATTGAGATGAAGAAGGGTACTCACCCAACTTCTCTGCTCCTATCTCTCCTCAACAAAATGGAGTCATTGAGAGGAAGAATAGAACTCTTCAAGACATGGCTAAAACCATGATATATGAACACTCTCTTCCTTACCATTTCTAGGCAGAAGTGGTAAGTACAACTTGTCATATTCTTAACAGGTGTCTAATCGAGCCCATTCGGAAGAAGACTCCATATGAACTATGGAATGAGAAAAAACCAAGCATCAGTTACTTTCATACATTTGGCTACAAATGTTTTGTTCACAACAACGATAAGGATAATCTAAATAAATTCGACCCTCGCAGCGATGAAGCTATCTTTGTTGGTTACTCTAACACTAGTAGAAAATATCAAATTTTTAACAAGCATACTTCCCCTATAGAAGAGTCCATACATGTTTTTTTTGATGAATCTAACTTTATTCCTAAGAAAAGATACATCACTGATGATGAGGATGCCACTAATAGTAGTTTGACAACTTCAAAAGTAGTTGCAGACAAAGATCAGTTGACTTTTATTGAAGAAAGTCAACCAGTAGCAGAATTTGTTCTTAATGAATGGAGAAGTGAGCCTGACTACCCCTCAAAAAGTTTATCATTGGTGTGACACCAGTGATGGAATGAGAACAAGGGCATCTACCAAAAGAAATGCCAACATTGCTCTTATATCTCAACTTGAATGAAAGAAGGTCGAAGAAGCTCAGAAAGACAGTGATTGGGTAAATACAATAAAGGAAGAGCTGACCCAATTTGAAAAGAATCAGGTCTGAACCTAAGTTCCTAAACCTGAAAATATCACTATCATTGGGACAAAAGGGTATTTAGAAACAAGCTAAACGAAGCTAGAGAAGTAACTATAAATAAAGTAAGACTCGTAGCTCAACGTTACTCTCAATAGGAAGGAGTTGACTACGATGAGATTTTCGCTCCGTTAGCAAGGTTAGAGTCTATTCGCGTTCTTCTTTCTTATGCTACTTTTAAGGGTTTTAAACTTTTTCAAATGGATATTAAAAGCGCCTTTTAAATTGGATTTATTGAAGAAAAGGTTTTTGTAAAACGGCCTCCAGGATTTGAAAACCTAGATTTTCCCTACCATGTATTTAAATTGTCAACGGTTCTTTATGGACTCAAATAAGCTCCCAAAGCTTAGTATGAGCACCTAAGCAAATTTCTTTTATCTCATGGGTTCTCACGAGGAAGTATTGACACCACTTTGTTTATCAAAAACTCTTCCTTTGACAGTATTATTATTCTAATTTATGTTGATGATATTGTTTTTTGGAAGTACTAACCCTGATCTGTGCAAGGACTTTGTCAATCTTATACAAAGCGAATTTGAAATGAGTATGATGGGTGAACTAACTTTCTTTTTGGGACTTCAAATTTCTCAAACTGATTAAGGGATGTTCATCTGTCAAAGTAAGTATGCTTTGGAACAAGTGCAAAATTTTGGTATGGAAAATGCTAAATCCATTAGCACTCCTATGAGTCCCTCCTGCAATTCGGATCTTAATCCTAATGGTAAAAGTGATGATGAATCCAAGTATAAAAGTATGATTGGGTCTTTACTTTATCTTACTACTAGTTGTCCTGATATTATGTTTAGTGTGTGTAAATGTGCTAGATTCCAATCTGCTCCTAAGGAGTCTCATTTAATTGTTGTTAAATGAATAATTCGATATTTGATCGAAACAATCTCTTTTGAGCTATGGTATGAAAGATCCTCTACTCTTAATCTTCATGGATTTTCAGATGCAGATTATGCAGGTGATAAAGTGGATCACAAAAGCATCAGTGGGTCTTGTCAATTCCTTAGAAACTCGCTAGTTTCCTGAAATAGCAAGACACAAAATTACGTATCTATCTCTACCACTAAAGCTAAGTATGTAGCCATTGGATTATGTTGTGCCCAGGTTTTATGGGTAATTCATCGATTGAGTGATTATGATATTTCTGTTAAACCTTCTCAATTACTTTGTGATAATTCTAGCGCCATTTGTTAGACTAAAAATCTTGTGCATCACTCTAGGGAAAAACACATTGATATAAGAACCATTTTATAAGAGATCATATTTTAAAGATCATATTTTAGAGATTACATCTATGTAATATTGTCTAGCTTACTTCTGCATGATTTTTGCCTATTATTTCTTGTTGTTTCCTTTTCACTGATGATAAAAAGGGAGAAAAACTGGACTAAGTATTAGTCAACTAACACCTTGTGCAAGAATTCATCACCATGTGCAAAAATTCAAGGGGAGCACCAATGTTACTAGTCGGGGGGAGAAAAGCAGGAAGTCGACTATACGATTATATAATCAGGAAAGTTAACTACATTAGTACTAGTATTGTCATCATCAAAAAAGGGGAGATTGTTAGTGATAGTATATTTTGAGTGATGACAATTTGCAGAAAAACATCAAAAAGGAAACAATGCAGCTAACGTACGACACGGAAGAATCTATCAAGAAAATCTAGCTTGAGGCTCCAACAGCATAATTATTGGAAGGAATCAATCTAACACTAAGTAAGAAAGGAAAACAAATCTGAAAAAAAATCAAGTATATTTGGACTGGAACGAATAAATCAAATATCAAGTGAGAAAGGAAAATAATCTGGAAAATCAATCAAGCATCTGCAAGATTGGAAAGATCTGAGAATATTCTACTACTACCTTCTTTAAAAGTCTTATGCTTGAAAAAAAAACCGATCAGACAATAAGAAGATTAGAAAGATTAATTTTATTAGTGCTAAATTGTATTGAATGAAGACTTCTCACAGGTAATGCATCAAAAAAGAAAATATCCTCACAAGGAATAAAGATCTGGAAGATTCAAGTCACAAAAGGAAAAATGCATCTTCAGGAGATAGAATCTCGATACAAAAGGATGAAGATAAATTGCCAAAGTTTTCGCAAATCAATCACAGATTTTACAGAAGTCACTACCCTGAAAAGAATCCAAAAGTAATTGGTTAAAGATTCAGCAAATCAATCAGAAGATCAGTATTAAGAAAAGATCCAAGATTGAAGACAATTATATCCATAAAAGATCCGGATCAGGAGCTAAACAAGGAAAGAAGATCTCATCTAGTTGCCTACCTAAAAAGTCTTACTTTATTCTTGGAAAGAGGATCCATCAAAGCATCAATTCGAGTATCAACTCCATTGGGTTGCCATCTTTTTTACATAAAACGAGGTATCCAGAATATCTCAAGACTCATATAAGCCTACTGTATTTCAAGCCTTTCTTCAATATTCTTTATTTTTAAAAATCATAATAATATTTAGAGTTGTTTGTGAAAGAAAAAGAGAGAAAAGAAGAAAAATTGAAAGAGAGGTTTGTATCAACAGAAAAAGAAAAACAACAAAAAAGAGAGAAAAAATCTGAGTATACTTCAAGTTCAAATTCTTATAACTCCCATTTTACCAAAGGCTTGAATAGATATCTCTTGCAACCTAAGGGGACTGAACCTAGAATTCATATTGAATCCGAACCAATATAAAAATATCTGATGTTGAATTTTCTTTTTATGCATTTTAAAATTTCTATGTTCTTATTTAATACGTCCTAGTCGACTATGTGTTATATTAGCTGACTAACTGAGTGCGGGTTTAAGTTAAGAAAAAGGAAGAAAAATCAATTCACACTCCCTCCCCCCCACCCTCTCCGCATCTTGAACTTTAAGCCATAAAATGTTTTCCGAACCAACTAACCTAAAATCTAAATCAGAGTAACAAGGTAAGTTCTATATTGAAACATAATACATGAATATAGAAAAATTAAGTTCACACTAACATGGCATTGATTACACTATCAACACAGATTCTCAGATCATGCTTTTTGTCTAGTTTTATCCTCACTTATCAGAAAATGCACTATCTACACAATTAAACATGTATGATTGCTATCTCGATTAAATAATCAAAAAATTTGGTGGGTACCATTTTTCACAAAAAAAGCACAAAACACATATATGCTACAGATATCAGTACTATATGCTAACCAATACTACTTAAACATCCTATCATATCAGTTCAACAAAAAGTAAATATTCATAGGGAAAAATAACACAGGTGAGAAAATTCCTAGGATTCAAAATTTGGGGTAGTTATAGGTCAAGGCTACTCGGCCTTCACTGAGGCCTATAACTACCTATACCCCATCGAAAAAGAGATGCATTGTCCTTAATGCACACAAAGAAAAATGCAAAATAAAGTGTTGAGGTCAAAAAGGGACATATCTGGGGCCCTAAGCGCTAATGTCTACCTTGGGTTGCCTCCCAAGTAGCACCTAGTTTATTATCACTTAACAACATAGATAACTTGAGTATTCAGACTTTATCAAGTGTCCATGCTTCCTTATCAACTGTTATGGAAGGATCGATGGTGCTCTTCTCATCACTAGGCATAACCATCTTACACCATTTAGTATTCTTTAGGTTCTGCATTGAGTTGCTCGGCACTATGCCTTTATAGAACTGACTAAGTTGAGTTGATATTTATCCAAACTACAGTTTCAGCTATTTGATAGCACCATAATAAGATTTGATTTTCTGATTTATGATAGAGATGTCAGACTCAATCCCCCTAAAGGTCTCATACTGTGTGTCAGCCTTCCTCAACAGTTAGCCATGCATCTTTTCAACCTTGAAATTACTGGTACCCATATCACGATTATGGGCAGGCATATAAAGACCACTTCTGTAGCCATTTTTACGGTCCCCTTCTACACATCTTTCGTGTCTCCTCTGCCTAGCATGGTGACTTTCATAGATACTTCTAGACTTAACTAGTTCTCTCGTGTGCTTTATTAGAACTTCTGTGTTGGTATTCTTCTGGCAAGCGCTTGCATGATCTCCTCATTTATCTTTGCTTGCTCCGAGATTATGCCGGTCGTACTTGAACTTTTGGTGAGAGGCTTATTCCTTGACATCCACATGCAATTCAATTCGGCCTCCATATCTAGATGCTCAGCAATCTTTGGGAATAATTGATCTACGAATATGCCCCCTTAGATGGTGTCAGCATATGCTTAGCTATTTGCATCCAGGGCATGGTAGAAGAATTTCATCAAGGCATTATCAATAATTTCATGGTATAGATACTCGTTACCTAGCAGTTCAACATAAAATTCAAGATATTCATCGAATCATGGAATGAACTGCACTTTGTGAACCGCTCCCGTATAGTACTAATCGAGTCACCAGAAAGTTGCTCAAAGTTGTTGATTTGGTCTTTCAACTTGAGCTTCTTCAATCTCGGGAAGTACCTCTCCAAAAAAACCTTCTGCAACTCAGCCTTACTGGTGATCGAACTTTATAGGAGCTTAGATAGTCATAGCGCTACATTACCTGTCATACATAATGGGAAGATACGAAGTACCACAGCATCCATAGACAGATTCTGTATTACCATCACACTCCCGCAGACAAATACAATGTTGTGTAGATGACTATGTGGATCCTTTGATGGTAGGCCCACGAACATCCCACGGTTCTGCAGCATCTGAACTGACCCGCTCGAGACCATGAACTTTGTGTCAGCCTATAGTGGTGGTAACACAATAGCTTCAGTAACCTACATAGCCATAGGGTTTAGCCGATATTGATTCTACTGATAAGCTTTAGCATTGAAGTCCTGTGGCTGTGAAATAATGTCCTCAAGAGGAGGTGGGTTTTCATTATTTGCATTCTCATTCTCATTCTAGTTCGAAGATGCATTTGTCGCATTGTTTGCATTATTTTAGGTCATTTTTCTTAATCTTCTCTAGATCTCTAGGTCAAAAAGAGTCAAGGATATGCCTCGATTTTGCGTGTTGGGCATACACTACACCTATATTCCGAAATAAAACAAAAACAACCAAAAACTTAAAATGAAGGAAATAAGGATTAACAACCAAATTACTTGAATCAGACAAGTCTAGCCGTATTAGCCGCCAACGGCACCAAAATCTTGATGTCACCCAAGATATACCTCCTTTTTAAGATTAAAGCAGTCATTGTCAAGATATAACCTAACCAAGATTAAGGTCGAATCTCACAGGGAATATGGTAGACTTAGAAAAATTCAATTACAATTCGGGTTGATTAACTAACTTATCTCCCCAAAAAGGGGTTTTATAATAACTAGTGAAAGTAATTCTAAATTAAAACAAATGTTAAACCAATATGAAGAGGAACTAGGGTATTGTGTTTCCCATGTAACTCAATATTACTAGATAACCAAACTCTTTTCCAGTGTGTAGCATGTAGAACGGTAAGTTAAGTTCACCAAGCCCTTTGGCCCAGGCGAGAGAGGTAAATTTCACTATATGATTTGGTCCATTCTCATAGTGTGATATTATTAACCCTTACCTATTGTCCCAGTACAACCTCCCTTGGCCTAGTTCGATTGATTAGATGAGAAACATCGATCAAATCCTGTTAATTAATCTCTTTTCCTATTCATTACTACCTTGATCCAGTCAGTAACACTAGGCGAGTTCTAACGTTGACCACCATTAGAAAGCATTTAAAATGAAGAGAATTAATTAATACATGCATGCACACTTTTCAAGAATTAAAAATTATTCAATTTTACCTTATTAGTGTTTCATGGTTCCTACAACTCTAGTTATGGATTTAGCTACTTATGATCAGTGTAAATGCAAGGCTTATGAATTTAATAATATAATTGAGTACTTACACAATAAAATTAAGCACAAGAAATCTAACTCTGCAATGAGAATCACGAGATTAAAAGATGAAAATAATATTTTACAAGTGCTTCTTAAACTCTCTAATGTTTTTCTCTTTGTTTTCTCTCTGTTCTCCTTGAAAAATAACCAAAAAAAAACCTATTTATAGTGTTTAGAATATAAATTCAAAATGAATTAGGACAACTTGGTCGGTAGGCTCGTGATCGAGATTTCATGTACTATTGCTTCGATTTTGGACTTGTATTCTAGGATACCCCTTTACGGCCCATAAAAGATTTTGCGGCCCGCAGGAGGTTTCATCTGAAGGAATTTCAGCAAGTTTTCACCTTCTGATCCTTAGGGTACAATACCAAGTCTAAAACTCATAAGGTCTTCTACTTTTCTTCTCCATGTTCGTAGACTTAACTTTAGAAATACATCCTTTACTAGATTTACACAAAAAAAACCTCTTATATGGCTTGTTGAATACTCTACACCCATAAAGAGTCTCGTGGATTATCACTTTCAGCAACTTTTGCACAGTTTGCCCAAAAATAGTGCCAACCCTAAAATTTTTCAAAATAAACATAAAAAAACCATATCAAACCTACTAAAATATCACTTTCAGCAACTTTTGCACAGTTTGCCCAAAAATAGTGCCAACCCTAAAATCCTGCAAAATAAACATAAAAAACCATATCAAACCTACTAAAATATCACTTTCAGTAACTTTTGCACAGTTTGCCCAAAAATAGTGCCAACCCTAAAATCCCGCAAAATAAACATAAAAAACCATATCAAACCTACTAAAATCGCATTGAGAACACACAAAATTTTAAGTTTTAATCATCAAAAGTTTTGTATTTTGATAGCACATCAACATACTCGTACATTCTACATATTGATGTCTATTTGGAGTTGCATATTTTCATGATGTAGAGACAGTGTAAGAGTCATCAATTGACACTTCATTGAGGATCAAACTTTCTATCAGCCTTAGATGAGTTCTTCCTACTTTAGAAAGATACAACATCTATCTTTATAGCTTTTGATTTTAGTCTTTTTCATTTTGATTTGAGGTAGCTATGAATATGCCATTATCACCATATGGATAGTATTAGTAGAGGCTTCATAGCCAAGATAGTGATGTATTGTTTCAATGTCTTTAACTTTTGACTAGTTCCTTTTCATACTGGTCTCATGATATTAGATTTGGATTAATTGTTGGCTTTAAAAAACCTTTAGTCTGTTTGATCATTCGTTAGCCACTAGACTGTGATCTAAATATCTAAACTAAGTTTTTTGTTATATGAATAATGATGTGAACATTTCAAATGATTTGGTGGGGAATCAATAATAATTTCTGAGTGCCAGTCATACCAAGGGTACCCTCTAAATAAGATGTGACAAACTTGGTATTAGAGCACAGAGTTCAAGATTCCTAAGATATCTATAAAGTCATGTCTTGTAGAGTTTTACTTATAGATGTGTCATGCACCACACTTATAATCAGTAGGCTATAGGACATTAAGAATTGTCTGACTTCCTTTATATTCTGAGTTCATGCCATAGAGTTTAACTCTGTTAAAGTATCTATATGATTTGTGCATTACATATTTGCATATCATATCTCCTAAGCATACCGTTATCCAAAGAGGTGCTTCAATATCCAACCCTGAGAATATTCCACTAGAGGTGCTTACTCAGACAGAGATGAGAGATCGAGGTTGACCTGCTAGAGTTATGTAACAACCTAGCCCAATACTATGAAGTATTGTACGCTCTTAGGTTTAGCCCATCACGGCTTTGTCCCTTTGCGCTCACCCCAAAAGGCGCCTCACAGTATATAGACTAGTCTTTTACTTATATACCCAACATCTCTTTTGTGTTTTGCCAATGTGGGACTTCTCATCTCATGATGGGTTGTTACATGCACCCCTCTATGGACCTTTATGGACTCAGTGTCCTCACTGAGGTTTGCCCCACCGTATGGGATTTGCTTAGACTCAGCACTTAGGTTTTCCTTACCTCACCGGAATTCGCCTAAACTCAGTTGAAATCTGACCTACATCGATAAGGTTGACACAAGAGTGGCTCTAATACCACCTGTAACGACCTGGTCTAACACTGTGAAGTATTATCCGCTCTTGGTCCTAGCCTATTATGGATTTGTCCCTTTGGGCTCATCCCAAAAGGCGTCTCACAATATATAGACTAGTTCTTTACTTATATACCCAACATCTCTCTTATGTTTTGCCGATGTGGGGCTTCTCATCTCAAGGTGGGTTGTTACACTATTGAATTTTGGTTGAATATGGGAGCAGTTAACACGAACTCGAAAAATTATGTACTAATATTGTATTTTATTTTCCTATATTTATTGGTATGATTAAAGTCTTAAGAAGATGCACATTGTACTTTTTTCCTATTATGTTCTTTTTTGTGTGTGTTTTCTCTTTATTAGATTTTTTTAATTTAATTTTCTGTTTTTAACTGGCACAACTCTGTATTTATATTTAGACTTAATTTAGCCGTTTGTGACTTTATTGAAAGTTTACTTATCATAAATTAAAGTTCCAAATTTACTTATAATTGACTATTTAAAAGAAATTAATTTTTAATATTAAAATATGTCCCCCCCCCCCCCATTTGATATTTTTGTCATTTTTTTAAAGTTCATTAGTAATTATTGATTTTTTTACACACATGTTATAAAATTTTAATTGTTCTAACAAATCTGTAGAAATTCACATGGGACACACGTGCACCACACGTATATAAAGATTAGTAATTCCAAAAGTGGATACAACTTAAATTTCAAAACTGGTGCTCATGAATTTTTTTACGTATTTATCCCTTAAATTGATCTACACAGTGTAAATATGAACTAATCGAGCCTCAATGTGGGGCCAAGTCCAAGTTATAGAACATCTGCACACAACTAACAAGAAGTACCTCATGAAATTTTTACCCATTTGCCCCTTAAATGGACAGCAATGCAAATATGAACTGATCGAGCCTGAATATGGATATAGATCAATTTCATATTCTAGAACTGTCTATATACTGTTAATAATATAACCTATAAAATAAGAATCTCGTGATTTTTTTACGCATTTACCCCTTAAATGAACTTTTTGTGTAAATACGACCTAATCGAGTCTCAATGTGGTCCTAGACCTAAGTTCAAAAAACTTCCTCACAAAGCTAACAATACAGCCTATAAAACACACACTATCCTTCAATCAAAAACTGTCCTCTTTCCCTTTCATCAACATTCAGTAAACTACAGGTTTAGACCTTTGAATAGATACTAATATGGAGGTGATATTGGAGTCAATACTGTAATCTCTCGAAGGGATAACCCCAACTGAAGCCGAATCAGTGGTCCTTCCTCTTAGTCTCCAATTCTTCGTCGCCTGAACATGCACGTGACATTATGGTACTGGTGAACCACACTAACAACTCAATCTCTTTTCTTGAAGGTCGTCCTATCAATGTCAAACCTATTTTGGGAGGGCTCTTATCAGCATCAAAAGCTTCCGTTGAAGCAATCCCGATGGTTAAGGTTTTAGGTGAAGGGATTGATTGCTCTTTTTGTTTTTTGGGTTTTGAAATCGATGAGAAAGCTGAGGAGACACCTTGCAAAAATCATTTTCATTTGATTTGTATTGACAAGTGATTGGGGATAAACGGATCGTGTCTGATTTGTAGGTATAAGATGCTAGTAGATGATCAATGTGAGAAAAAAAAATGATGAAAGCGATGAAGATGAAAGAGGTGGTGATGGTGGCAATGATACCAAGGAAGATAATTGTAGCCTATTTTTCCTATTGTCATTAGACGAGCTACTATAGACATAACACTTACTGTTAGTTGTGTGTGGATGGGTCTATAACTTGGATTTCGCTTTACATTGAGGCTCGATTAGTTCCTATTTACATTATGTAAATGAATCCAAGGGATAAATGCGTAAAAAATTTATGAGCACTAGCTTTGACATTTCATTTAAGTTGTATCCACTTTTAGAATTGCTAGTTTTTGGATACGTATGTTAAACATGTGCCCCATGTGAATTTTTATAAATTTGTTAGAACAATTAAAATTTTATAAAACATGCATATAAAAAATTTAATAATTACTAATGAAATTTTAAAAATGACAAAAATACCAGATGAGAGACATATTTTAATATTTAAAAACTAATTTCTTTTAAATAGCCAACTATAAGTAATATGAACTTTGGTTAGTGGTTAGTAAACTTGTGTCAATCAAATTTTAAACTTTGACAAAAAAGTCACAAACGGCTAAATTGAGTCCAAATATAAATATAGACTTGTGTCAGTTAAAAATTCACGGAAAATTAAATTAAAAAATTCAGAGAAAACACACACACAAAAAAAACATAATAGGGAAAAAAATAATGTGCAACTTCTTAAGACTCTAATTATACCAATATAGACAGGAAAACAAATCACAATATTAGTACATAATTTTTCGAGTTCGTGTCGACTACTCCAATATCCAACCAAAATTCAATATTCTTCTTCATTGAATCAAATTAAAACATGAATCAAATAGTACAATAATGATATAAGTATATAACTACATATTTTAACTATAAAATAAAAAGAACAACTTTTAGCAGGGATCTCATCAAATAAAAAGATGATTTCTATCGATTAAATTAGCAGAAGACCAATAGATGTCGTAAAATTTTAAACTAAATATTTAGAAATTATGAATATAAAAGTATGAGTTACAGATATTAAGAATATATTAATTAAATAGATAATTAGATATGAGATATGAAAGCGAATGTTTAAAGTAAATAAAAGAAAATAATGAGTAATGAATAAATTAAAGAATATAAATTTCATAATACCAAAACCAAAAAATAATAAACATAAGACATGTGATGACGATGAATTTGAAGTTGTAGATGTCATTGAATATGAAGGTATAGATGATGATGAATCCGAAGCTCGAGTTATGGTCATTGATAACAATTAATTTCGTTATTTTCCTTATTCGTTTTTGGCGTTTCCTAGGTAACTGAAATATAAAAAGTTATTTGTTCAAAATGTCATGCATTTTTAATTAGGATTACAATCTATCTAAAGCTAGAGATGGTGTTGATCTAATGCTAGAGGTTGTGGATATGACCATGAATTCGAATCTCAACATAAGGTCATTGACAACAATCAATTTGATGACTTTAATTATTTGTTTTAGGCATCATTGAAATATAAAAGTTGTTTGTACAAAATATTGTGGTTTCATTTTGACGACCTGCCATAAGATTAAAAAAGTAAAAGTTCATGTATTTAATCAATTGGATAATAAAATTCCCCTAGAGTCTGATTAGACATTGACACCAATAAGGTAGAAATGTGGTCAAACAAATGAGTTGAATGATATCAGTCAAGATTAAAAGCTCTCAATCAACTTTTCTTTAGCTATGACAATATTTTGGTGTCCAAGAGCATCATAAGAGTTACGTGTGTAAGAACGTTGTGTATCCCATTGAGAGTTAAATCCTTGACCAATTCTACAAAGTACATATAGTATTCTACATAGGAGCATTGATTCCTATTTCCTAGTAAATCCAGAAAAGCTCCACAATCATCTAGCAATCTTTCCCTACACAAATACATGCTCTAAAGATTCATGGTAAGTGTTATTATAACATTTAAACATAGTTAACACTTGTTTACATTAGATTTTCATCGAAAGGAATGATATTTTAAATGATTTTTGTTTATTCCACATGTAGTTTACAAAGTTCATTCTTGGATAGGGAATCGTGATAATTTACCACACACTCTTATGGAAAAAACTATTGTCACTTTATGTTTTAAGACCTTTTTTCCTATGTTAACTTAAATGATGACATTAACAGTATTCCTAGCAAGAGGGTATCAATTTCTTCATATTCCAACTTTTTTCTTCAATGAAGTCGCTAACTTTGATCCTATTGGACTTTGGAGCAGGGGTAACTAAGATATAATAGATTTATTACCCATTCAATCATCCTACCAAAAGCTACAAACATCCTTGTTTAATTTCAACTAATATTGAAGTCAACCTTCAATTTGATACTCTTCAACTTCCCCCAATCTCTATATTGTCCACCTTTCCTTTACCTACACACATATGTACTTTATTGCAGTTTTTAGCTTGTAAAGAAATGACAGGTGAAACATTTAGAGTCCGTTTGGCTTAGCTGATAAAAAATAGCTTTTAAAAAGTATTTTAGAAGTACTTTTTAAAGTACTGAAATTAATTTGAAAAATAAACAGTTATGTGTTTGGATAAAAGTGTTCTACCTGAAAAAAAGTTGTGTTTGGCACATAAGTGCTATTAAACACTTTTTAAATTAAAAATGTCTAAAATACCCTTCAAGCTGTTAACATTATAAAAACTGATTACTTTAAGATTTTTATGTCTAAAATAAAAAAATAAAATAAATTTATATTTTGATTCAGTATCAATATAAACTTATTTAACTAAATTTTATATACACAATTTATTTTAAATTTTTAAAATATATAATTTGGATTGATCACATGAAAATTTTAAAATGTCTCTTTTTTCATGATCGAAAATCTAAACATGATTAAGATATTCAATTGCCAAAATATACAATTTTCTCTTTCCCTCTCAACAAACTTCCAACATTTAACCAACCAATAATGGTTATTCTTTCTAATGGCATGCATGGTGCTTCTTATTTCACATAAAGAATTTAAAATATTTTTTAATTACATTCATGAATAACAATATTTATTTATCATTCATATATTTCTCTTACTATCATAAATTATTTATTAAAAAAATAGTAAAAGAAGGACAATATATATAAATAGACATACATTCATATTCCAATATTACAAGATTTGATACAAATAGAAGTGTTTAAATAGGTAAGGATATTTTTTGAAATATAAAAAAATATTTAGAGTAAATAAATAAATTTTTTGGTCAAGCTATAACAACTTTTAACCTAAAAAATGAAAAGTTAGGAGGGTTTAGAGTCTGTTTGCCTTAGCTTAAAAGTTGGCTAAACCTGCTTTTAAGCTCTTTTTAGTTTATAAAAGTATTTGGTAATTTTCAAACAACTTAAAAAAGTTAAAATTTGTTTAAAATAAGTTAAAAGTTAAAAGCAGCACCCTCCTAACTTTATATTTTTTACCTTAAATTTTGTTATAGTTTGACCAAAAATTACCTATTTACCATAAATATTTTTTCATATTTTCAAAAATATCCCTTCTCATTATTTCAATTCAAACCACAACCCAACACTCTTCTCGCCGTGCTCTCTCTTCACAAGGCTTGGGTTCTCTTCCCTCCACTGCCATTAATGTAAGTTTCACTATTTCTTTTATTTTTTCATTAGTTTTGATTGGAAAATTGTTACTAATCCAACTTTTCTTCTTGTTTAAAGAATTGGGTAGTGCAAAAATTTCATCTTAAATTGTGTATATAAAATTTACTTAAATAATAAATTTTTATTGATATTGAATTAAAATATAAATTTATTTTACTTTATTTTATTTTTTTAGATGGAAAAATCTTAAAGTAATCAGTTTTTATAACGTTAACAGCTTGAAGGGTATTTCAGACATTTTTAATTAAAAATCTGCTTAACAATACTTATGTGTCAAACACATCAACAATTTTTTTTCAGCTGCAACACTTTTATCCAAATATATATTTGCTTATTTTTCAAATAAATTTCAGTACTTTAAAAAGTGATTCTAAAGTACTATTTAAAAGCTATTTTTTTCAACTAAGCCAAACGGGCTCTTAGTGTTGAAGTTCCACCATATTTGATAGAAAATATATCACATATGTCTTGTAATCTTTTATCACTAAAACTATGTTTCTTTCACATTTGCATGTGTTTTTTATGAACTTCAATGGAGCATAGTTTTTTATTAGAGAAACTCCCAAAATACCTTGCTAACTATGTAAAATATGTTAATGAGATTTAGTTTTTCTTCATATGAAGTTTGCCATGCCAATTGCTACGCTTGTTAACAATTTTAGTGATTAGTCCATCAAAGTACTCAATCTTTTTGTTCTTGCACTAAAATAGGAAACCTTTATCCAGAAAATTTGTAGCTTGCCTCATTGTTGATAGGTTGAAGTTTTAACAACTATAACAAAAAAAAGTTCTATGCTCATTAACCTTATGATTTAGAGTTTCTCTCATACTAAATTAATCTTCTTTATGACTGTCATAATCCGAAATGAGGTGTGATGGAACTTGCCTTTAATCCATCAAGGCAAGTCAGCCTAACAAGAAAATAACTTGTAACAGCTCGGCCCCCACACGTGCATATATTGTCCGCTTTGCCAGCCATGGGTCGCCCATACGCCCATGCACCAGCGCACGGTTT
>JAABOM020115730.1:0-23357 GCA_011800125.2 Solanum clarkiae | reverse complement strand
GTCGAAAGTTGCATTGACTAACTGCTACTTCACAAATGAAAGAAGCGCAGACAGTTTAAAGAGCCATTTTGCTTTATCCCATCATACTCCAAAGCCAAAAAATAGTCAATCTTTGGCTCCATCCGAGATTGATGGAAAAACTAAGTTGACACAAAAGAAGACAAACTTCGTTTGGATTGATAAACATGAGGAGTTTCCAAACTTTGAAAGATAAGCTTTTCTTTGCTCCTATCTTGTCACTATCGGAAAGGTTGGAAGGATTTGTCGTATATTGTGATGGCTCAAGAATTGGTTTTGGGTATGTTTTGACGCAAAGTGGTAAGGTGATAGCATATGCTCTAGACAACTTAAGATGCATGAGAAGAATTATCCCATCCATGATATTGAGTTGGCAGTCATGGTGTTTGCTTTGAAAATTTAGTGTCAGTACTTGTAAGGGGTTCACGTTGATGTATTTACCTACCATAAGAGTCTCCAATATGTGTTCATCCAAAAAGATCTTAACTTGAGACAAAGAAGGTGATTAGAGCTCCTTAAAGCTTATGATATGAGTATGCATTATCACCCCAGTAAAGCTAATATTATGGCCGATGCCTTAAGTATGGTGTCTATGGGTAGTCTAGCTCATGTTGATGATGGTGGGAAAGAGGTGGCTAGAGAGGTTTGCCAGTTGTTTAGATTGGGGGTTAGGTTGGATGAAGTTGATATTAGTGGTGTAGTGGTTGTTGATGGTTCTGGGTTAGGTTGGATGAAGTTGATAATGGTGGTGTAGTGGTTGTTGATGGTTCTAAGTCTTCCTTGATTGGTAAGGTAAAGGAAAAACAAGATCTTGACGCCACCTTGCTAGAGTTGAAGGCCTTGGTGAGAGATGGTAAAGTGGAGGTTTTCTCCCAAGGGGGAGATGGTGCCCTTAGGTACCAAGGTAGATTGTGAGTGCCAAATGTGGATGATTTGAAAGAATTGATCTTGAAGGAGGCCCGTAATTCATCCTATTCCATTCCCCTCGATTCTACAAAGATGTATAGGGACTTGACGGAGGTGTATTGGTGGGATGGTATGAAGAGGAACATTTCTAAGTTCATATCGGGATATCACAATTGCCAACAAGTGAAGACTAAACATCAAAGGCTGGCTGGCCTAGCTTAAGATAAAGAAATTCCTACTTAGATGCGGGAGTAAATCAATATGAATTTTGTGGTTGGGTTGCCTAACACTAGGAAACATTCTGACTCTATTTTGGTTTTTTGTAGATAGAATGACAAAGTCGGCTCACTTCTTACAGGTCAAAACTACATATGGTGCCGACGATTATCCCCAGTTGTATATACATGAGTTAGTTAGATTGCAAGGCTGCTCTTGTCTATCATTTCAGATCTTGGTGCACAATTCATTTCTCACTTTTGGAGGTCCTTCCAACAAGGTCATGGTACCAAGGTTAAGCTTAGCATCACTTTTCATCCTCAAACGAGTGGCCAACCCGAGAGTACTATCCAAACACTTGAGAATATGCTTAGAGCATGTGTTATGGAGTTTAAGGTTAGTTGGGATGAACATCTTCCACTCATTGAATTTGCTTACAACAATAATTACCACTCAAGAATTGGTATGGCTCCCTTTAAAGCTCTTTATGGTAGACGTTGTAGATCCTTGGTTGAGTGGTTTGAAGTGGGGGAAATAGCTTTGCTAGGTCTGAATTTGGTCATGGAAGCCTTGAAGAAGGTGAGGTTGATAAGGGAGAGATTGAAAACAACTCAAAGTAGACAAAAGTCCTACTATGATGTGAGAAGAAAAGATCATGAGTTTAAAGTTGATGATTAGGTTTACTTGAAAGTCTCACATATGAAGGGTGTGGTCCATTTGGCAAGAAAGGGAAATTGAGACCAAGTTTTTTGGGTCCTTATAGAGTTTTGACGAGAGTTGGTAAAGTTGCATATAAGTTGGAGTTGCCTATAGAGATGAATATGGTTCATCTGGTATTGTATGTGCCCATGTTGAGAAAGTGTGTGGGCGACCCAAGTGCTATGGTGCCCTTGGACGTCGTGGGTGTTCTAGAAGATAATTTGACCTGTGAGGAGATCTTGGTGGAGATTTAGGATAGACAAGTAAAGAGGTTGAGAAAAAAAGAGTAGCTTCTGTCAAGGTTCTTTGGAGGAATTAACAAGTTGAAAGTACCACAAGGGAAGCCGAGGTGGACATGAGAAAGTGATACCCATATCCTTCCACTTGACTCAAGCCAAAGGTACTAATTTAAGTCCCCTGTATGATTTCGAATCTTAAGTTTTAGCCTTATGTCATTTTGCATGCATTTATGTTTATGTTGACAAGTTTATGGTGATTTTTGAGATTCGTGTTGTGATTTTTGAAAATGATGGTTAAATGCATTTGTTGCATTCATGTCGGGATGAAATCTTCATGATTACTTCTCTTATACATGTTTCTTTGACATTTGGCGATGAATGTTCCAAAGTGGGAGATATTGGAACGCCCCAAAAATGTGCTTTTAAATGCCCATAATCGTAATTTTCTTATATCTCAAAATCCATGCATGATATTGTACATCTTACTTTATATGCTCAATTAGGGGGAAAGATTGAGTGGGGAATGGGTATAACCCGGATTTTAGAGGATCCATAGCAAAAAATAATATTCGCTAATTTTTCTTATCTAGTATGCATCTGCGACTAGGTTGTGACATGGACTAGGTGCGGAGTAGTACAACTTTTTCCTTCCCGTTGGGTTCGCGTCGTGGACTAGTACAAGTTTTTCCTCATTTTTCTTGCGTCAGCCAAGGGCATTGGGGTCATAGCTCCATGACCACTTATCTGTGAAAACACCAATGCTTATCCATTTTTCAACTCTATCACTTAAGACCCTCTCAAAAGCCTCTCCAAGACTTAACCAAATATGTCACTCAAATTTCAAGGATCTTAAGACTAACTTCGGAACTCAAGGATTATCTTCAATATCCAAGTTCTCTTCAAGCTCAATTTAAGAACATCCAAGTTTGAGGTATGTTGGTTTCATCCATTGGGTCCTTTCATCCATGGAGCTCAATCCTCCTTTTTATGAAAATTTCATATTTTCAAGTTGTATCATCTATGGGTATCTCTTATTATGAATTTTGATTATAAATTATGTTGAGGTTTTATGAAATGTTGATTGATTATGAATGTTTATCTATTTCAAGCTTATACTATAAACTTGTTTTGTCTATTGAGACTATGCATGTTTTGAGCTATGAAACTATGATCTAATATGAGATTTGATGGTGGATTTCAAGGTATCTTACTTGAGGGTTTTACTATATGTTGTTGGGTTGATTTACATTGAGTTTTCACTCTTGAATTATAAGATTTTGAACTAGCATTACACACCTACCAAGTGTTTGATAAAATGTCTTGACAATGATTCTCAAGTTATTGATGATCTATTACATGTTTTATAAGTGAAGTAACTTTATGATGATTAAGCGCTTGCATGTATACATTGAATTCATGAAATGTATCTATGGTGTTTCAAGTAGATCGCAGGGGTGATATGCCCAATCACACTATTAAGAGGGTGACATGCCTCAACCACTTTGTTGGGGTATGACATGCCCAATTACCATGGTGAGGGGTATATACCTCGACCACCTTGTTGAGGGGTGACATGCCCAATCACCATGTTGAGGGGTCGATACCTCGACCACCTTGTTGGGAGGTGACATGCCCAATCACCTTGTTGAGGGGTGGATACCTCAATCACCTTCCAAAGGGATGACATGCTTTGGATTCCAAATAGTAGTTCACTTGGTCTATGTTGGTTATGGTCTCTTCCCACACATGCAATATATATATTTTGCGAATTATATGGTTTTATAAGTACGTTTTACTTCAACAATTGATCATGCATGCCATATTGATATTATACCTATACATTGCTTATGATTACACAATTTGACTATGTTGGCTTATTTCTTGTCACATTGCATCCTACATGCTTAGTACTTTCAAATGTACTAAAACATACTCTATGCCTACATGATGTTACAATGTAGGAACTAGAGCACCTCTCGATCATCCTCTACATGGCTTGTTCGGTGCTTTGGAGATAGGCTTTGGTGAGTCCTCAAGTCCAAGGACACTATTTTTACCACTCTTGCTATGTTGTGACTTCTTTATGTTGAAAACTTGTTATTATGCGGGTGAGCCTGAGAGTGTCTTGGCCGCTGCTCCAATCTATGTTAGTCGTGTTGTTGGAATAATTGATGTACTTATACCATGAACTTGACTCCTTAAATATTTTATGATGACTAAAGACTTCCCTTAGCCCTGTTTTCCCTTATTTATATCTCTTGTTTTTGTTATTTTGCTTCTGTGACCAAGGATTTGTGAGAGATATGCTAAGAAGCTTGTTTTGGGTTTCTTCTAGTATCCCCATTCGCCATGTCACGTGTAGGACCTAGGCTTGGGTCGTGATAGGAATAAGACTTTTGTCTACTTTGAGCTGTCTTCAACCTCTCCCTTATCAATCTCACCTTCTCCAAAGCCTCCATAACCAAATCTTGGCCTAACAAAGTCATCTTATCCAAATCAAACCATCCAACCGGGGATCTACAATGCCTATCATATAAAGCTTCAACGGGATCTATGCCAATGCTTGAGTGGTAGCTATTGTTGTAAGCAAACTCAATAAGTGGAAGGTGTTCATCCCAACTGCCTTTAAACTCCGAAACTCAAGCCCTAAACATATCCTCAAGAGTTAGAATTGTTCTTTCGGCATGACCATCTGTTTGAAGATGAAAAACCGCGCTAAGCTTGACCTTGGTAGCGAGACCTTTTGTAAGGATCTACAAAAATGAGAATTAAATTGAGCACCATGATCTGGAATGATATATAAGGGTACCCCATACAACCTAACAAACTCATGAATATACAACTTGGCATAATCTTCGGCACCATAAGTCGTTTTAACCGGTCAAAAGTGAGCCGATTTTTTCATCCTATCAATACTAACTCAAATAGAATCAAAGTGTTTCCTAGCCTTAGGCAAACAAATTACAAAAATCCATGTTGATCTCTTCCCACTTTGAAGTAGGAATTTCTATGTCTTGGGCTAGGCGCGGGCCTTCGATGTTCTATTTTCACTTGTTGGCAATTGTGACATCCAACCATGAACTTGGCATTATCTCTTTTCATACAACCCCACTAATACACCGCCCTCAAGTCTCTATGTATTTTTGTGGAACCAGAGTGAATAAAATAAGATGAATTCTTGGCCTCTTTCAAAATCAATTCCCTCAAGTCATCAACATTAGGCACACATAGCCTACCTTGTACCTAAGAACACTATCTCCCCCTTAGGAGAAAACCTCCACTTTACCATCCTTTACCAAAGTTTTCAATTCTATCAAGGTGAGATCAAAGTTTTGTTTTGAATTGACTTCTTCAATCAAAGAAGATTTGTAACCATTGATAACCATTACACCACCATTTTTCAACTTCATTCAACCTAACCCCCAACCTAGCTAACCAGTGAACTTCTCTTGCCACCTCCTTGATACCAACATCAATATGAGCTAGACTACCCATGGACACTCTACTTAGAGGATCGGCCACAACATTAGCTTTGTTAGGGTGATAGTACACACTCATGTCGTAATACTTAAGAAGTTCTAACCACCTTATTTGCCTCAAGTTATGATCTGTTTGTGTGAACATATATAGGAGACTCTTGTTTTCGGTAAACACATCTACATGAAACCCATACAAATAATGATGCCAAATTTTCAAAGAAAACACCATGACCACCAAATCAAGATCATGAGTGGGATAATTTCTCTCATGCACCTTTAGTTGCCTAGAGGCATATGTTATTACCTAGCCATTTTGCATCTAAACACACCCCAAACCAATCCTTGAGGCATCACAATAAACCACAAACCCTTCTAGCTCTTCCGGTAAAGTAAAAATAGGAGCGAAAATAAGCTTGTCTTTCAAAGTTTGAAAACTCTTTTCACATTCATCGGTCCAAACAAATTTTTGCCTTCTTTTAGGTCAACTTTGTCATAGACGAAGCAATAGAAGAGAAACCATTCACAAACCTCCAAAAGTAACCCACCAAGCCCAAAAAACTCCTAATATCCGTCGGAGTCAAGGGCCTAGGCCAATTCTTTATCACCTTCGTCTTCTTAGGGTCCACTTTAATTCTATCATCCGACACCACATGCCCTAGGAATGCAACCTCTTTCAACTAAAATTCACACATTTCATATTTATCAAACAACCTCTCATCCTTCAAAATTTGCAACACCATCCTCAAATGATTCACATGCTCTTATTCACTTTGGGAACAAATCAATATATCATCAATAAAGACCACCAAAAACATATCAAGGTAGAGTTTAAGACCCTATTCATGAGATCCATAAATATTTCTGGTGTATTAGTCAAGCAAAAAGACATTACCACAAATTCAAAATGCACATACCTAGTCCAAAAAGTCGTCTTGGAAATATCACTCTCCCTCAACTTGACTTGGTGGTATCTGGACCAAAGATCAATCTTAGAAGAGATAAGTATATAAAATACACCTAAACTATACCACTTTTTTGAGTTTCACACCCTAAATATTGAAAGTTTGCGAAACAGACCTAAACTATCACTTGTTAGTTTGAGAAATACACCTCAATGGTGTGTCTAATACATTCTCTCTTTTACTGGAGGAATCTTGCCAGATGGAACGCCATATTGACAAAACTTTAAAAAATATTAATATTAGTTGAAAGGGGAGACAAAAATAAAAAAGTTATTTAAAAACTCTCGCAACATATAAAAAATAATTTTCTAAAAATAAAAGCAAAGGATTAAGTGGGTAGTGTAGAATTATTTTTTCTAAAAATAATTTAAATAATATCTAGATTACTATTTTAAGAGGGAGATGAAATAAGAATTTTTAAAAAAAAATTACAATATTTTTTGGGGGCGAAGAGGGGTACAGTGAGAGAAAGTGGTGGGGTGCGATAAAAAAGATATTTATATTTTATTTCATTATTTTTTGAAATAATATTATTTTAATATTTAATTTTAACTAGTACTATAATTTATTTATTTTTTGTCAAGGTGGAATATTTTGTCCATGTTGAGTTTGATGTGAAATTTTTTAAAAATAAAATAAAGAATATAGCACACACACCATAGTGAGAGTGGAATAAAAGATAGAGATATGTTTCTCAAACTAATAAATGATAGTTTAGGTGTGTTTTTCAAACTTTGAATACTTTAGGTATGAAACTCAAAAAAGTGGTATCGTTTAAGTGCGTTTTGTATACTTATCTCATCATAGAAAAGTGACTAGCCCCTCGTAGTTGATCAAAAAGGTCATCTATCCTTGGTAGAGGATACTTGTTCTCTATACTGACTCTATTGGGTAGTCGGTAATCGATGCATATTCTAAGGGAACCATCCTTTTTCTTTACAAACAACACCAGTGCACGCCAATAGTACTTGCTAGGCCTTATGAAACCCTTCTCGAACAAATTCGTCAATTGATCCTTGAACTCCTTCAACTTCGCCGGGGTCATATGGTAAGGGGGAATGAAAATGGGGTGTATTGGGGAGGAGGTCTATACCAAAGTCTTATTTTTCTATTGGGAGGAATACTGGGAAGCTCAACAGGAAAGACATTAAGAAGCTCATTGACCACCGGAACCGACTCAATAGGAATGACTTTAGACTCAACATCTCTAACCCTTACAAGATGGTAAATGCAACCCTTACAAATCAATTTTTGGGATTTAAGACAAGAAATTAATCTATCCTTGAACACCATATTACAACTCTCCCACTCAAGGTCAGGCTCATTAGGGAATTGGAATCTCACTTTATGGGTCCTACAATCAATGGAAGCATGATATGCATTTAACCAATCCATCCCAAGAATGATATCAAAATTCACCATGTCAAGTTCAAAAAAATAGCAAGGCAAGACTTTATGCAATATAAACATGGGTAAATCCCTATAGACTCTTTTAGCAATAATAGACTTACCAATGGGGGTAGACACTTCATAAGGTTCACACAACAATTCGGGACATATATGAAGCTTATTGGTAACAAAAAGAGTAATGAAAGAAAAAATGGCACCCAGATCTATAATGCATATACATCATAATAAAAAAACTTTAACATACCGGTAACAACATCGGGCACCTCATCCACTGCTTGCCTTCCTTGGAGAGCATAAAACCTATTTTTCCTTGGAGAACCCCCTTGTTGGCCTCCTTTTGCCCTTTGACCCACATTAGCACCTTGGCCTTGCGGATGACATTCCCTACCCATATGTTGAGCATGAGAGCAATCAACAATATTATGACCCACTTCAACACAACCGAAGCAAGCATTAGAGTTCTTCAAACATGGACCACTACGGTTTCTCCCACACTTTTGGCACCTAGGATTAGTCATCCCACCATTGTCACCTTGAAACCTTTGGTTCGACACCCCATCACTATAAAATCATTTATTTGGAGCACTAGAGGACCCTTGGCCTTAGAACTTATGACCTTTTTTAAACGAAAACCCTTGGCACCTTGGAAGCCACCATCAAATGGATCCCTCTTGGACTTCCCACTTCTTCCCTTCCTAAGTTTCTCCCCCACAAGTTGTTCGGCATATGTCATGATCCGAGACAAGTTCATATCACTCACTAGCATGGATGTACGACACTTATCATTCACCAAGTTGGACACCTCCAACACACACTTGTTAATCCTTGATCTAGGGTTGACAACCAAATTAGGAGCATATTTTCAGAGGTTGTTGAATTTGAGGGCATACTCCCTCACACTCATGGAACCTTATTTGAAATTCATAAAACCCATCGTTGTGGCCTCTTTCAACTCAATAGGGAAGAACTGGTTGAGGAAGGCGACTTTGAACTTATCCCAAAAACACAATAGGGAAGAACCGGTGAGGAAGGAGGCTTTGAATCCCTCCCAAGGAATAGCATCATCATTTCCCCTCTCCAATTTCCATTAAGCAAACAAACTTTAGGACACATCCTTGAGTTGATAGGACGCTAGTTCTTCCTTCTCCTCCAAATTTACCCCAGTGACAGATAGTACCTCATACACCTCATCGATGAACTCTTCGAGATCTTCTTTTGGCTCGGACTCATGAAACTCCGGCGGTTCATCCTTGTGAAGTCCCTCACTCTTGAAACTGGAGTAGGAACATAAGGAGCTTGGGCCCCTTGGTTTAGTTGGTTGTTCATAGCATGGTCCAATATACTGATGGCATTTCAAAACTCATCTTGGGCCGCCCCTCTATCTTATAGAGCTGGAGGGGCCAGTGACTCCTTAGGTGTACAAGCCCTCCTTGGTCTTCCTCTTGGTAGCGACATGATCTAGAAGAGCAAAAGAGCATTAGTTATGTCACGACCCAAGCCTAGGGCCCAGACATGACACAGCGAATGGGAACCCAAGTAAGCCTCTTATCATATTAATCATACATCCTTGGTCGCAGAAGCAAAGTAAACAACAACGAGAGATATAATAAAAAGGAAATAGGACTAAGGGAAGTCTTTGATAAACGTTAAAGCATTAAAGAGTCAAACTCAACCATTAGTACATCATAATATTCAACAACACCTCTAACATGGAATGGAGTGGGAGCCGAGACACATTTCGGGCTCACCTTTATAGTAATAAATGTTCGATATAAAGAAATCTCAAAATAACAAGAGCAGTAAGGATAGTGTCCTTGGACTTAAGGACTCACCAAAGCTTGCTTCAAAAGATCATACTAGCCATGTGGAGGATGATTAAATGGTGCTTCGATCCCTATATTGTAATATCATGTAGGGATAGAGTATATGTTAGTACATTTGAATGTACTAAGTATGTAGGATGAAATATGACAAGACAAAAGACAATATAGTCAAAATACATAATAATAAGCAATAGGTAAGTGTAATCTCAATATGTCATGCATGATCAATCATTGAAGTAAAACATGCTTGTAAATCATTCAACTTGCATAGGATATAATACATGTGTGGGAAAAGACACTAACCGACAAAAGTAAGACCAAGGGAACTACAACTTGGAATCTCAATGATTACCCCTTATCGGTAAACAGGTGGTCTACTTTCCAAGGTAAACCATACTTCATCTTACGGGAGCCCACCCCATTTCGGAGAAGTGACCCCCCTTATGGGAATCCGTCCCATTTTGGGGTGGATTTCATTATAAAGTGCACTAAATGGATCTACTAGTATAGCAAGGGTAAAACATAATCCTATGTTGGTAAATAGTTTGAGAAAAAGAGTATGGACCCTTAAAGATAGTCAATGCCGACATCCAATCCATCAGTGCTAAGTTTAATCCAACGGAATACTTGAAACTATCATGCTTTAGTCATAATATAAATAGCTTGTAGAAACATGAATTGAGTAGCTCATAAACATGCTTGACCTCTAATGGCGAGCATAACTTGAAACATGAGAGTAGATTATAATCATACATGAACCCTTGCTTTAAATGAATGACTCACAAAAGGTAAAAATCTTGAAATAGGGCATAACCTGATACTTGTAACATCATAGATACTTTTCATGAATTCAATACATACTTTAAAGCCCTTAATCATCATCTAGTAACTTGAGTTGTAAGTCATGAAATAAATCATCAATAACTTGAGAATCCTTGACTTGACATTTTATTAAACACTTGGTGGGTTCATGATACTAGTTCAAAATCATACAAGTCAAGAGTGAAATAATATGAGAAAACTCAATGCAAATCAACCCACCAACATATTGTAAAACCCTCATACAGGGTACCTTAAAATCCATCATTAAATCTCATAATAGATCATAATTTTATAGCTCAAAACATGCATAGTCTCAATAGACAAAATCAATTCATAGTATAAGCTTAGAATAGATAGTCATGCATATTCAATCAATATTTCATAAAACCCCAACATAATTTATACTCATAATCCATAATAAGAGACACCCATAGATAATACAACTTGAAAATATACAATTTTCATAAAAAGGAAGATTGGGCTCCATGGGTGAAAAGACCTAGTAGATGTAACCCATATACCTCAAACTTGGGTTTTCTTAAGATGATCTTGAAGAGAACATAGAGCTTGAAGAGAATCTTGAGTTCCAAAGTTAAGCTTGAAATCCTTGAAATTCGAGTGAGATATTTAGTTATGTCTTGGAGAGGTTTTGTGAGGGTTTTGAGTGATGTAGTGTTTAAAAATGGCTATGTATGGGTATTTTAATGCGTAAGTGGGCATGGGGCTATGAACCCAATTCCCTTGGATGAGATAGAAAAACTAAGGAAAACTTACATTGGTCTATGTCCTTGGCGCGATGTAGACCCATTGCGCCGGCCATTTTTGTACTGCTTCCCACCCCTTGCGCTTTGCAGCCATGGCGTAGATGCTCTATGAAAATTGTAAATTAGCAAAAAATATTTTTCACTATGGGTCCTCTAAATTCTAGGTTATATCCATCTCCCACTCAATTTTGTTCCCTGATCAAGAATATGAAGTCGGATTTTCGATATCATGCACAAATTTTGGATATATGGAAATTAGGATTATTCGTATTTCTGAAGGACATTTTGAGGTGTTTCAATTCAGGGTGGAAAGCCTTATCTTTATATCTAAAGCATGACATAGATCATGAAGAAGTGAAACATTTTCTAAAACACCTCGTAGCCTCCTATTCACAGTTGTGGTGCACTTCACAACTATTAATAAGACTCTACTTGACGCGGTGTGTTGGATTTTCAAGGACCATTAAAAACCTAGTTCTGTGATACCAAGCTTTTCACGACCCCTAGGGCCTAGACGTGACACGGTGAATGGGAAGTCAGAAGGCATCTCAAACAAGCCTCTTAGCATATCATGTACACATCCTTGGTTGCGGAAGCAAACTAAGACAATAACAAGAGTCATTTAATATGAGAGAAGCGGGAGTAAGGGAAGTCTTCCATAATCATAAAAACATAAGAAGAGAAGCTCATAAGTGTATACATAGTTTCTTACAACACCTCTACTTAATAATGGAGCGTGGGCCAAGAGACTTCCCAGGCTCACCCTCATGATAATAAGTATCTAACATAAGGAACAAGTCTTAACATCGCATGAATAAAATACACATTGTCCTTGGAGTTGAGGACTCACCAAAAAGCTTTCTTCAACAACTGAACTACCCAAGTAGAGGAGGATGATCAATAAGAGCTCCAATTTATACATGGTAATATCATGTAGGCGTAGGTTATGCGTTAGTACTGGGAATGTACTAAGTATGGGAGTCCAATTTAACAGATACGTAAGCCATAATAAGGGAAATGCATAATCCTGATCAATAGATGTATACTCAATATGACATGTTTGAATAATGCTTGAAATTAATCATGCATGAAAAACATTAATTTTGCATATATAACATACATATGGGGAGGAGACCTTAACCGATATAGACCAAGTGAGCTACTACTTGAAATCCAAGGCATGCTAACTCTTCAGTAAAGGGTACGAGGGATGAATCCCACTTGATATGGTGTGGTATACTTGCCAAGGTAAACCAAACAATACCCCACTAGAGGAGAAAACATGAACTAGATGGATCCACTAGTAGATCCCATTTAGCAGAATAGTATAATCCTACGGTGGCATGTAGTTTAGAGACTGAAGACTTTATATAAGGACCCTTTGAGTCAATTCACCATCTTAAGCTTCAATTGGTGCTAAGTCTAGTCCCATAGATTACTTAAAATAATCATAAGTTTAATCATAACATGCATAACTTGTAAGGGACATGAATCATGACATGAGTAGCTCATTCACATGCTTGACCTCTACTAGTAAGCTTAACTTGAAGATGAGGGTAAAATAATAACTATGCTTGATACTTCAACTTGATATGAATGGTTCAGAAGAGGATAAAATCTTAAAATAGGGCTCAAATTGTCACTTGTAAAGTCATAGATACTTTTCATGAATTTTATACATGCTTTGAAGCCCATAATTATCATGAAATCACTTGACTTGTAAATCATGCAATAGTTCACGAACAACTTAGGAATTCTAGTCATGTAATTTAATCAAACACATGATGCATTCATGGCACTTATTCAATATTATGCAACTCAAGAATATTACAAGAAAGAGTAAGATCAATTCATTTCAAAGTCATTTAAATCAACATATCAATATTTTAGTAAAACCTAATTTTTGGTATATTGAAATTGATCTCAAAATTCATAATAACTCATAGTTTTCATAGTTCACATCATGCATAACTTCAATTGATATAAATTAACTCATGGAATGAGATTAAAATAGATATTCATGCATAATCAATCAATACTTAATAAAACCCAACATAATTTACATTCATAATTCGTAATGAGAGATACCCACAAGTAATACAATTTCAATGCATGCAATTTTAATAAAATGAGAAGGTTGGGCTCCATGGATGAAAGGACCCATTGATGAAGACTCACACACCTTAAACCTTGAATTTTTTGGAATAGAATTGGGGAAGACATGAAGCTCGTGGTGGACCTTAAGTTCCAATATTTGTGCTTGAAATTCTTGAATTTGAATGAGGGATTTGGTGATGTCTTTCTTGGAGAGGTTTAGAGAGGGTTTTGTGAGTTCTAGAGTTGAAAAATGACTAAGTATGAAGGATTTCATGTTTTAATGGGCATTACACTGGTCCATGCCCTAGGCGTGATGCGGAGCAGGCGCGCTAGCCCAATTTACACCACTGCATGGCCCTGGTGCATTGCGACTTGGGTGCGCAAGCTCTCTGGAAATTCTCCCTTTGCAAAAATTATTTTTCGTAATGGGTGTTCTAAAATTCGGGGGTTACCCATTTCCCACTCAATTTTGACCCTGTATAAGAATATCAAGTTGATTTCCGAGATCACACAAGATTTTTGAGATATTTGAAAAATATGATTATGGGGTATTTCGAAGCACATGAGGGTGTTTCATTCGCGACAGGTCCGTATCGCAGACCCAATCCACCAACCTATTACACTGAAGTTTAAAATGTTAAATATTTCGAGGGGCATTCCATACTTTTCCTCACCCCTCCTAAACCTAACCCATGACCAATATAGGTCATTTTTTCCCTAAAAAGGGTCCCTGAACCCATTATGATGTCTTTTACGCTAAGGCTAAGCGAAGACTTTGAGCGAAGAAGAGAAGGAAAGCTAGGGTTTCATGAGAATCGTGCGAGTTTTTCTAAGCTAATCTAAAATTCAAAATTTTCAAGTAAGTAAGGATACTCATAATGTTGAATTTAGTTCATCCACGTGCCCTACATGTTGATTCTTTGAAATTGTGTTCAAGTAGATTTTTCTTGAGTTTTTGAATTGAATCCTTGAGTTATTTATTTTTCTATTACATAAAAATGAATTGAGGATGATGTCGAGTTGAGTATTTAATTTGGATGCACGTTCATATCTTCGTTCAAATGAACCCTAATTGATGGTTATATTTAATTCTTTATACATTTTTTGAATTGAGATTAATGGTTTTTTGTATGTTGAGAAAAGATGATTTTGAACACATTTTACTGAGTATACATAACATGAATTTTGAGCATAAATAATGGTTTAGAAAGGGTCTTGATATGATGATGCATGTTTTATTGAGCTCTGATGAAATTGAGCATTTGGTTCAAATGATGTTTTGAGAAAATATTTGATGCAGATTTATATAAATTTTCAAATTATATTTATTGATGGAAGAAGATGATGATGATATTTGAGATGAGGTTTTTAAAGAGGATGCTTATGGATCAGTATTGAGCATTGAGTTGGGTAGAGTACGAGTGGCTCAAACCCCATAACTACATTGCCAATGTCGGATAGTTGTGCAGTAAACTCTGACAACTCCTGTCTCAAAAAGATAAACGGGGATGATGGATCCATGATGTCGATGTTGATGTCCTTACCTTTGCAAGTAATAGTCGGGTGAGCAACAATGTCATATTCATTGTGCACCACTAAAGAGGGTGGTGAGATGATTGTCGATTAGAGAAACTATCTAATTTTGCATAATTGATTTGATGGAGTTGCATATTATGAAGTTATTTTCAAATCATGGCTACGTTCTTAAACTTTCATGTTTTAATTAGTTGAGTTGAGTTAGTTTTAAGTCCAACTATTTTACATACCAGTATATGCCATGTAATAACATCAGTTTGGGCTGCATCATTTTATGATATGGAGGCCACTATTAGAGGACTTCAACAAACACACCGTTGAAGTTCAGATCTGTGATTCCAGAGTTGGTGAGCCCTCCTTGCCTTCGGAGGAGCCCTTTTACTTTTACTAAGTATTTTATTTTTCTTGAGTTGGGTAGCCATTACTTATCATGATATCATCTAGATGTTAGAGATAGAGACTTCATAGATATTGAGTAAAGATTGATGACTGTCAGTATTTTCCAAAATTTTTTCATAGGAAATATTTATCTATGAGAGGATTTAGTCAATTGATTTATTTCTTAACATTTAGTTGAGTATTCTTCTGTTATTGAGTATGTTGTGATGATGAGACCAGGTGGTTTGCTTGGGGATGAGCAATAGTCTCTGAGTGCTGGCCACGCCAAGGATACCTTCCAAGGGCGTGACAAACTTGGTATCAAAGCATAGAGTTCAAATGTCCTAGGGAGTCTATGAATCCATGTCTAATAGAGTCTTAATTATTGGTGTGAAGCATGCCACATCTATAGTAGGGAGGGTATTGGACATTAGGAATTATTACACTTGTTCTTATTATGATTGGTGCTCCAGATTTAGCGTTCTAAAAATCTCTCTTCTAAATCGTGCGTTACACGTTTACAGACCATGCCTTCCAAATGCATTGCGAACCTGAGAAGTACTGTCAGCACTGAGGAGATTGAGCCTACTACTCAGCTTGTTGCACATGTTCAATGGTTAGAAAAGGACAAGGAGAGTGACATGGAAGGACCTTGCAGCAAAAAAGGCTGAGTCAATAGGACATGAGCATAGTAAGCATAAGCAAGGGAATGGAAAGAGGTCCCTCTTTCTACAGAGGCCCTTGAGTTATGCACCATCATCAGTAAGTGCACCTACATTTAATAATACATATATTCTAAGGATGAGGAGAAACCATCCTTTCAGGGTCCCAAATCCTCTATCCTGAGGAAGTCTGGCTCGAGGACATAAATGAAAGCCACCATTTAGAGAGTGTGGCAAAGTCCATTCGGGAAAGTGTCAAATAGGTACCCATAACTGCTATAAATGTGTCCAAGTAGGTCACTTTAAGGGGGATTGTCCAATACAGGCCCATAAAACTCAAGCTATTACATATACACCACCGGTTAGAGGAAATCAGAGAGGTGGTACTTTTGGCATGAGCAGGGCCACAGACCAGTTGCATGTCGTGGGTAGTTACCAAGACCAGAATAACACTTCCGATGTTGTGACGGGTATGATTCAAGTCTTCACTTCCTTTTGATGTTATCCATGAGAGGGAAGCTTATGTTTCGAAAAAGTTCAATGTTGCAACCTAAGAGTGTCACGTCCCAGGAGGTTACACTAGGCATGGCCGACATGCAGATATTATTACTAGTCCCCAAGCAAACTACTTGGTCTCATCACACCCATTTATTCAATATAACATAGAAAACTCAGCAGAAGACTAAAGATGATAATGGGTATTCAAAATTCCAAATAATATATCAAATAAATAGGCTGGTATGGAAGAAACTAGCTCAACAAAACCTAAACATCAATAACTCAACTCTAGTTTAAGAAGCCTCTATGACTATCACATTGTGCCAATGACAGACCCATAACTATCTCAACTCAAAGTAAAGATAACTCAAGTCTAACTCTATAAAGCTAGATGAAAATAAAATAAGATCCTCTGAAGTAAGAGAAACTCACCAACTCAGCTGAATGCAAAGATCCTCAACTGTTAGCCTCGTCTCAATGAGCCTCGTGGAGGAACTTATCAACTCAATTAGTCTCATGGAGACTCTCATCATCTTAGCGACTCAACTAAATTGAGACTTTTGGCCTAACATTTCAATCAACTCATCAACTCAGTTCTTGTTGAATTACTCAAGGACTCAAATCAATCATTAAGAGGAATCCATTTAGATGAAACTCTAGAACTCATTTATGAATACTCATAGGATCACCAAACTCTGTTAACTCAACATCATGTTCACATCACAAGTACAATCAACATACTAACGTCAAGGCTCTAGACCCCATCCCGAGGTCCATTCATGTATACTTTCACAAATGAATATATAGGGTTTATACAATATCTCATCAGAAGTAGTTAATTCAGGAAATCAAGTTTATGGTGATCAACATATGAAAATACATGTAGTAGATATAATTTTCAAGAAAATTATCAAGAATCATGTATGTAGACTCATTAGACTCTTAACTCCTCTATTACCATCAATGGGGAAAATGAGAGAATATCTCATGCTTTAGTTTAGCCTTACATACCTAGTGTGAAGCTTTTGACAATTAATCCTTGAAGAACTCTCCTCAAACTCCGATTCACGCTCCTCTACTTTTCTCTTTTAGCCCTAGTCTTGGTTACGAACTTAGAAAGGCTTTAAAATGGGGATTAAAAACCTTTGTATGCTCAAAATGACCCTTTTAGATTGTATTTTATGAGGGGTTGAGAAAGATCTATAATGTCCCTTACAAAATACTGAAAAAAAGTTCATCTCAGAAAGGCAAGTTCGTGATGCGGACATGGTGGTTTTGAGATGATTTTTGCTGAAAATTCTGTGATTGAGTTTTCCAAACCCTAAGAAGATATTTGGACTAAAGCTAAGTGTAAGTACGCAGCAGATGAGCATCGCACACCTATTCGTGCACTCTCACTGTAATTTGTTTTCGCATAAAAAATTATCTTTTGATCCAATTTCTCTAAAATCAATCAAGACCATTTTCCCACTCAATATTTCATGTTGATTTCATATCCAACCTTAGATTTGCTATCAGAGCATGGGAAGGCGCGTTATGCACACATCTTTCTTTTAGGGGTATTTTGATAATTTTGCTAGGTGTTACATCATCTCCCCCTTGGAATCATTCATCCTTGAATGATGAATAAGGATGATCATCAAAGCATGAATACAGTCAAGACTCCTCTCAATACTCAATCAATCAAACTCTCGACTCCTCATCAGTCTTATCAACATCTACTCAGACTCAAGAATAGATACATCAACTTAGAAATAGACAAATCAATTTAGGTCAAGGGTAAGGACATTACCTTCAACGTTGTCATTATCAAGCATGAGTAGAAGCAAATATTTAGTTATTATCATTTCCTCAATTTTCCATGTGGTTTCCTCAGCGAATTGATTTCTCAACCGGACTTTGACTGAGGCAATATCTTTGGTCCTCAATTGCGAACCTTACGATGATGGATTTGGACTAGAATCTCCTTATAGGACAAACTATCCTTTACTCCAATTCTCATAATAGGGATTACCAAGGCATGGTCACCCAAGCATTAATTCAACATTGAGACATGGAACACTAGATGAATTGCATCTAGCTCAGAAGGTAGCTCTAGCTCATAAGTAAATTTCCCAATCCTTTTCACTATTTGAAAGGGGACAATATAGCGGGGCCTTAACTTCCCCTTCTTCTCAAATCTCATGGCACCCTTTATAGGTGACACTTTCAAGTAGACCCAATCATTCACCTCGAACTCTAAGTCTTTTCTCCTCACATCATTGTACGATTTCTGGTGACTCTGCATAGTCTTTAACCTTTCTTTAATGACCTTTACCTTCTCCATTGTATGATGAACAAGATTAGATCCAATCAACTCAACTTCTCTAACATCAAACTACCCAATTGGTGATCTACACCTCCTCTCATACAAGTCTTCATAGGGATCCATTTGAATGCTTGCACGATAATTATTGATATATGCAAATTTAATCAATGGTCAGTGGTCTTCCCAATTTCCTTTGAAGTCAAGAACGTAGGCTCTCAGCATGTCCTCTAATGTCTAAGTTATACGCTCTGTCTGACCATCTATCTGAGGGTGAAAAAACAATACTCAGATTCACTCTAGTACCTAATCCCTTCTAGAAGGATCTCCAAATTGGGAGGTGAGTTGAGCTCCTCTGTCCAAGATACTGGACGAGGAAAGTCCATGTAACCTCACAATCTCACAGATGTACAACTTTGGCATACTCCTCTGTAGTGTTACTTGTCTTAACTGCTAAGATATCATCCTATCCACAATCATCCATATCAAATTACGTTGCTTTCGAGACTTCGGTAGACTAGTAATAAAGTCCATGTTGATTAGCTCCCACTTCCATTTAGGAATCTCAAAGTTATGTGCCAATCCACATGGCCTTTGCTGCTCAACCTTAACTTGTTGGCAATTCAGGTACTTAGAAACAAACTCAGCAATATCCCTCTTTATCTACCTCACTAATAGACTTCTCTCAAGTTATGATATATCTTGGTAGAGCCAGGATGAATGGAATATCTAGATGTACAGGCTTCAGCGATAATTCTATCTCGAACACCATCAACATCTTGAATGCACAATCTACTCTGGTACCTCAATACTCCATCTCCCCTTTTGGAGAGACCATCACTTTCTGTTTATGGATAGCCTCTTTTAATTTAAGTATGATAGGATCTCGATCTTGCTTTTCCTTCACTTGTGCCAGTAACGATGAACCAGACCCATTCGGAACATTGACTACTCCCTCATCATTTTCCTCGAGCTAAACTACCAATCAAGCCAATTGATGCACTTCTTTAGCTAGCTCCTTCTTTCCCTCCTCAACATGGCCATACTACCCATTGATGACCTGCTAAGAACATCAACAACAATGTTAGCTTTAGTTGGGTGGTAGAGAATGCTTATGTCATAATACTTGAGAAACTCCAACTATCTCCTCTGTCGTAGGTTAAGCTCCTTCTGACTGAAGACATACTGCAGACTCTTATGGTCAATGAACACATCCACATGTACTCTATATAAGTAGTGGCGCCAAATTTTAAGCGCAAACACCACCATTCCTTACTCAAGATCATGAGCCGGATAGTTTCTCACATGAACCTTAAGTTGTTTGGAAGCATAGGCTATTTGTCACGACCCAAGCCTAGATCCTAGATGTGACATGATAAATGGGAACCCGAAGGGTCCCCAGAAAAGCCTCTTAGCATATCATTCGCACATCCTTGGTCTTGGAAGCAAAGTAAACAACATCAAGAGAATATAATTAAATATAGAGACTAAGAGGAGAGTTTATTAGCAAAAATGATAAAGAGTCAAAGCTCATTGTAATTACATCACTTGTCCAACAACACCTCTAACATAGATTGGGCGGGGGCCAAGACAAGCTTTACGGGCTCACCCTTTTAGTAACAAGTGTTCCTCATGAGAAAATAACATAAGCAAGAGAGAGAAAAGCAAATGTACCCAAACTTGAGGACTAACCACAAGCTATCTTCCAGAGGTCAAAACTAGCAACGAGTAGGATGATCGTATGGAGTTTCGATCACTACATAGTAACATCATGTAGGCATAGAGTATGCGTTAGTACATCTAAATATATGTAGAATGCAATGCAATAAGACATAGGCAACATAATAAACATGCAGATGTATAGGCAAGAGATAGTATATTAGCAACATGGCATGTATGATAAATGTTTGAGAAAAACATTCTTAGATAGAACATAATACATATGTTGGAAGAGGCCATCATCATCGACCAAGAACATAGTACTTGGAATCCAAGACAAGCCATCCGCTTGGAAGATGGATGAGGCACATAACCCTCATCTTTGCTAGTACAAGATTTCCACCACCCGACATGGTGGATGAGGTATATACCCCTTATCATTAGTAGTACAAAATTGCCACCACCCGACAAAGTGGATGAGGTACATAACCCTCATCTTTGGTATGGTCAACTTGCAACACTATAGATACATTCCATGATAAAAACTTGTATAAACATTCCTTTAATCATTATAAAGTTACTTAACTCATATACCATACATTAGGACTTCAACAACTCAAGAAATCTTAATTGGACATTTTATCATACACTTAGCGATTGTGTAATGGTTGTATAAAATCATGCAATTCAAGAGTGAAATCGTGCAAGAAAGCTTGAAATAAATGAACCCACCAACACTTGGTAATACTCTCAGTAAATATACATTAAAAACCTTCATCAAATCTCAAAAAAGTTCATAGATTCATAGCTCAAAACATGATTAAACAATCACACTTTTATGAAACCCCAAAGTAGTTCATAGTCAAAATCATAATAGGTAAGACCCATAAGTAAGTCAACTTTGAAAACATACAATTTATGAAAAAAGGAAGGTTGGACACCATGGGTGAAAGGACCCAATGGTTGAAACCCACATACCATAGACCTTGAGTTTCTTGAAATTGTGTTGAGAAAGAATTGAAACTTGGGATGGGGTCTTGGAATCTAAAACTCGTTCTTGAGTTTCCTTGAATTTGTATTGGGGTTTTGTTAAAGGCTTTTGAAAGGATATGAGAGTGTATTCAAGTTGGGAGTGATGACTTGATACTTGGAGATAGGGTTTTAGGAATTTTGGGGAAGTTATGATAGCATTAGAAGTAAAAAAAGATCATTAGAATAAATAAAATTTACGAAAATGTCATTAATGAAACAGGGAGAAAAATTGACAAATTGTCACCTCACTTGAGGTTCCACGGGTAGCATGGGGTGGACATAAGATAATACTTAGTCAAAAATTCTGATGTTGGGACATTTGGTGATAATAAATGTCACCGAGCACTTTGACGGGAGGCTCCACGGGCCGTGTGGTACTACACGGGCCATGTGGTACAACACGGTCAGTGTAATAGCCCGTGGAGTTACACTTGGTGGGAAAAATATGTCCACACGATTCTTGAAGCTTGCCACGACCGGTGAAGATGGCCGTGGTACTACAATTGATTAAGAAAACTCCCTCTCATGTTGACCCTTGCCTTACTTGCACACTCCCACGGCTAGCCACACGGTCAATGGCAAGGCACACGACCCAACTCTTAGACAAAAAATGGTCTTTTCTAGTCCAAAAAAGTCCACACACCTCGTCCAAAGCTTCACTATCCGTCTAAGTGCTCGTGTGACATCACTGTATGGGAAGGTCTCACAAAAATGATCATAACTCCTTCATCCGAACTCAGAATAAGATGAAACCAAGTGTGTTGGAAAGCTAACTCAAAGGTATTTTATTTGACATGTCGTGGGTCATACTATTCTCTCTACGCTAAAAGTTATGCTCATTTAAAGTTGACTTTGGCACAAACCAACTCTTAAAACTCAATTCATAGGAAAGCTTTGAACTCGTCGGTGTACTAGAAGTCCCCCACGACCCTAATACACCCTCACCTACTCAAGTGAGGCTTGAAACATGGATACCTAAGAGCATGAGTTACAGGGTGCCACAATATCTCTCCCTTGGAAACATTTGTCCCTGAATGTCAAAGAAATATACACAAGGCAAGTAATCATGAAGATTTTAGCCCGAAATGGATGCAACAAATGCACATAAACATTATTTTCAAAAACTATCAACATTAACATCAAAAATCACCACGATCTTGCCAACATAAACATGAATGAATGCAAATTATATAAAGGCTGAAACTTAAGACTTGAAATCGTATGGAGAGACTTAATTTAGTACCTTAGGATTGAGTAAAGTGGAAGAGATATAGATATCACTTTTGTATGTCTGCCTTGGCTTCCCACGTGGCACTTTCAACTTGTTGATTCCTCCAAAGGACCTTAATGGAAGCTACATCCTTGTTCCTCAACCACTTCAATTGCCTATCCAAGATTACTACTGGGACCTCATCGTAAGTCAAATTTTCTTCAATATCACCCACAATATCTAGAGGCACAATAACACTTGCATTCCCCACACACTTCCTCAACATAGACATATGGAAGACCAGGTGTACAATATTCATGTCATTGGGCAACTCCAACTCATAGGCCACCCTACCAATTATCCTTAACACCTTATAGGGACCCACAAATCTGTCACGCCCCAAAGTCCCGTAGGGAGGACCGACACCCGTTGCCGATAAGGCCCGGGAGAACCAATCTGTATCTATACCTTTACTATATGTTTCTACCTTTAGAATGCCTTAAAATAGATAAACAAATGATAATAAGCCAAAGAAAATGCATATGACTAGGCCGTTGGGTCCACGGTGTCTAAAGTACAAGCCATGACTTTACTTTTACTTTACATAGTCTACAAAGCCTCTAAATAAAGAGAAAACATCTG
>JAABOM020115720.1:0-23361 GCA_011800125.2 Solanum clarkiae | reverse complement strand
TTACTGATGACAACATTGCAATAAGTTGCGATAAGGTCTTGGCACTATTTTTCAATCACTTTACATGACACAGAAAATGTATCCTTTTATCTTAAATAATGTTCTAAATGACCTTCACTATGGTTCTGTTTGCATAAGCAATGTTATCCTTGATAAGTTTCTCACTATATATCTGCAAGTGTGGAATAAGTTTACTTTAACCTTTTATATTGTCTCTTTAATTTGCATGAACACCTTGGGAGCAATGGAGTCTTGATTTATGACTCCCGCAAGTTAGAGTATCATGACTGGCTACCAGCATACCGGCACATCGAATCAATACCCTAGACTATCTCGAATAGCAAGCCAAACAAAGGGACCTTGCTTGGAGCCGTCCATGGCTACACATATTTTTATTATTTATTTGCTTATTTATTCTTCTTGCTTGTGTTACATATTGAAAAGTTACCACTTACCCAAATTACTCGCAAAAATTACCTCAGCTTCCTCACAAAGTTTACCCCAAAGCTTCCTCACCAAGTTAACCTCAATCCTCTACCACCAAGCTTATCCAAACTTTTTCCCCAAGTCAGCCATCATCCTTTTCTACCAAGAAAACCACAAGCTTTGTTCCCAAGTCAGCCATAATCCTTTGCCACCAAGAATACCACAAACTTTGTCCACAAGCCAGTCGCAATTCTTCATCACCAAGTATCCATATCAGCAGCTTATCCACCTGCTTGAAAGTCATCTACAAGTAGCTTACACATCTGCTTGCAGCCACCTACAAGTTGCGAACTTACCATCTTGCACATGCTGTCACATGCCAACATCATGCTTTTGCTTTTGTTTTTTTTAGTAGGCTCCGTTCACATATTAGGTGGGCCCAATTTGAATAAATTAGATCAAGATAGTTTGTCTTGATTAGACTTACTATTTTTAGATAGGTTTACTATTTTTAGAATAAGGTAGAGCCCATCCATTCCTAAAATGGTGTGCCATCTGTGATGATATTTTTTATTTTAAAGTTGGTTTGTAAGGCCAATCTTCTCCTATAAAAGGAAGGCCAAGTCTTAAGTTAGAGAGAATCAAAATCCTAAATCAAAATCTGAGACCCAACAGAAAATCATAGAAAGCTTAAGACAAGTCCTTAGTCTAGAGTTTAGAGTCTGAGAGAAACATCCTTAGGAAATTCTCTCAAAATTACTATACTTTTATAAATACATTTTCTGTTTGAATTATATGATTGTTGGCTAAAGTTTCTCTTGTTCTTCTCTTGGGGCGGGGGGATGGGTTATTTCGTCCCATAGTCTGAGAGAAGCAGGGAGGGTTCTAAAAGGACACTTTGGCAAGCTCTACTTGTCGGGAATTAATGACTCGGTAGGTTACACTATATCAACTAGGCATTACAACAACAATTAATATTTGCCCTTACATCGCTAGTTGTGCGTACAATAGCATCTGGAAATGGAATCAAGCTAGGTAAACAGTTATAGCTAGAAAGAGACTTGAAGAGGGCTAAGTTGAAAGGGGATTATAGGCTAGGGAGAGCCACTCAAAGCCCGTGTGGAAATCCCGGAACAGTCAAAAAAAGTTTTGCGTAGTTTACTTCTTGGTCGATAAGGTTGCTATTGTGCTAAGAAACCCAGTGGACTTGGGATGGAATGCCGCCTATTATGGACATGAACGCTAAAATGTTGTTGTAATAGTGCCTCAGGTGATCTTGCATGACATATGGTCACATATCGCCTGTAATATGTCTGAGCCGCAGGGTTCCCGGTCCCGCCAGTCCTGTCCATAGTGCTCGCCTAGCCCCCGCTCGCCTCCTTGCAGCCCTACATGGTATCAGAGCCAACCCCTTCTCCATCGCCCCATAGGGAGGAACGTGGTCTTTGTAAGGTCAATCTCTCGTGTTATACTGCCAACTTCAGTTATTGAGTCATTTACTTTTAGTTGTGTATTTACTTTAGTCCGTGTGTTTACTTTGAATTCATAGCCGTAAAAACTCTTCATACTCTTTTATTCTAGTTCGTGTGTTTAAATTCTGAGTCTTTAGCCATAAATCTTTGTACAGTCTTTACATATTCAGTTTTGAGTTTTTTCTTAGAGCTTTAGAACAAATATCAAGTCTTGTCCATAGATCCTTAGAACGAATATGTGTGTGTGTCTTTATAGTCCGAAAACTCCAAAAATATGTCTATTTCAGAGTCTTTACCTTCATCGTCTAGTTCCTTTTAATCTAAGTCTTTACTTTCAGAGTCGAGTCTTTGTAAGTCCTTTTCCAAGTTAGAGAAGACTCGTACCAAGAGCAAAACTCTCTCTTGCAAATATTACTATCTCTATGAAGTAGATGTGCTACCCTAGAAAAGAAAATATCCTCCACAAATCTACCTCTACTGAACCCCTACTCTGCCTTTGCCAAAAAGACCTATAATCCTTGGTTGTAAATACGCTCCCTAGTCCAACCTAAACCCACAAGAGTAAAAGAATATGTTGCTGCCTCAAAACTTGACAAGCACCCTATTCTTGCGACCCAAGAAGCATAACAAAAGGCGAAAAGAATGAAAGCTACGGACCCGGGAACCATGAGGATTACCAGATACAACACTCACAAAAAGAAGAACACCACCTCAAGATTTATCTACTGCAACTGCAGGAAGGACCAGTCTTTCCACGTCCAAACTTTGACGATTAAAAAGTATCATCTCCAGAGCAAACAGATGAAGATAAAGCATGGGATGATATGATCTGATCCATCAATGAAGAGGACCGACAGCCTAAAAATCATGGCTCCCCAAACCTAAACCGATCAAATCTGATCATGAGGTTTCGAAGCTTTATGCCTAAAGAGGATAGTCCAACTGATGATTACCTTAGAAAAATCGATGAATACTTTCGAACCAATGACCAACAAGATGAAACCACCTCAGACCCAGAAGTTCCATCCGAATAAGATCTCTGATGCAATGTAATAACCGGAAACTATCACCTCAGAGTTCTCAACCGAGGATAATTATCCCTCAGAAGGATACATCTAAGATAGTGAAGATTCCCTATGAACTGATTCCTAGGAATATGTTGACCATTCCTCAGAATATGCGGAAGAAACTGCAAATCATCAGTAACATCAGATGAGGAGGATTATCCCCCACTCTTCATGAACAACAAACAACCTGAACTCTCCGAAGTAAATGACGATAAGGACAGCATGACAGAGGATCCTATCCCAGAACGGAGGCTGGAACTTCGACCACATCTCCAAAACAAGTTCGAACTAGCTTTCATACTTTTACCCTCGACGATGTTAAAGTCTTACAGTGGTCTCAAAAGAATCCAACACTTCTACACTTGGATGGTCACCAAGAATTTGGTCGAGCGTGAGAAGTACATGATCCTATCAGAGTTCACTTCAAGGTTCTCCGGCATTCTCAGGGATCAGTGGAACGCGCTAGGATTGCAAGATCACAACTGCTTCCTCACATCCCAAGACATCACAAGCAACCTGAACATCCTCATGGAAGTCTTCTGTGGAGATATCATCCAATAAAGAGAGAAGATGTAGAGACAGCTCTTCGAGATGAAATACATGTCATAGGACAGAATGTCATCGATAACTATTTCCAGAAGATGGCAAGAATCTACTTTAAGCTTGGAGGAGACCCTCGTTTGAAGGAGGCATTGTGTCATTACTGCCTAAGATGCTAGCAGGGCATGCCATGGCGATCCTAGAAAAGGAATTCAAGACTATAATTTCCCCACACATTGGTTACATTATGCAGGCGATCTTCCAAGCACTGGACAACATTTACACAAAGAGATCTATTCTAAAACAGATTGTCCAGAGCAACCCGTCACTTGACAGGGCGTGCAGTAGGAGTGATTTAGTCACCAAGTTCGACTGTGCGTGATCAAGCCATTGAGCAAGACAAAAGTCCATAAACAGTACAAGAGGTTCAAGCTGCCCAGACCTCCAGACGCAAGGTCAAGGATGACCCATGGCACTAGATACTTCAAGAGGAGACGTCCAGGCAACCATGACAAAAGAAACTGGTTCTTCCTACGTAACAAACCTAGACACTTTGCCAAAACTTGCCTGTTGTCCAGAAAATTACTTAAGACCCTTCAACTGTTTGATGAAATAGCTGACCACACGGGCATCTATCTCAGCAAAGACGACGACTTAGAGTTTGTCTTCTCTATGGAGGATGAACCAATGGGGGAAACACTCTTCTCTCTAGAATTGTACAAAGCAGCAGAAAAGGCTGGCAACACCATTGATGAATCCGGCTATAGCATCTACCAGATATCCAAACTAGGGGTGATTGACGAGTTGACACCCCACACGTTCAACTGGCTATCTTCTCATCCAAATTGGAAAAGTTGGTGCACATAATCACACTTATGGGTACAGAGGCCACATCATCTGTCCTCAACCCAGCTATCTTACCCGACGATCACTGGATTTCTAAGTTTCAGAATTTCCGTACTCCTTCAAGAGAAATTCAGACGACCAAATTGATCACCAAGCACCCAGTAGTGATCGAGTTCTTCCCAAGCTTATGATTCAGGACCAGGCTCTTTGATTTAGCAATCCCTAGAGAAGATCTCATTATTGGGTTCGACATCTACAACAACTCAAGGATCGCCTTGAGATCAGAATAAGGGAATTGCTTTCAGGAAACAGTTCAACACAAACACCACTACCTCCAAGTTATTCCTCCTCTCTAGTGAAGACATTGATGCTGAAAACACCACGTCCATCTCTATGATCAGACGACCACCAACACCTCCAGATGGAATGGTGGATTACCCTCCAGATTGTTCACTTACTTCGGCGATGCCTTTGATCCATCAATCATGGTGGAAAGAAGGACGTTCTACGAACTCCAACTATTCAAAAAATATGGAGGATCTATCCTCAACCCTTTTGGAGTCCACCTAGAATACCCATTCTACCACGTATTAATTCTCATGGCAGATGATTTTCCCACAGCAAATCCTACGGCTATGTTGGTACTTATGTCACCAATTTTATATCCTTATAGAGTTCAAGTGTAACATGTTCAGTGATTTCGATAGAATCACACCACCTTCGCAGAAGTTTTTACTTTGGTTCCGACCAAGACGATGGTGGGTGCATTATTTCAAAATTTTCTATGAGGTCATGATTTTCATGTTGCACATGTCAGTGAAGATAATCAACAAAAACGTCCAGGCCCGACCAAAAATTTCCCTATGTTGGAAATTCCCAGTCTCTATTTTGTCCCTGGAAGACGAGTACCTTGAAGCACAATGCATCATCTTCCAGTAGAATAGATGTATCCCAAAAGAGATAGGGCCCAAAGAAAGAGCAAGATGGAGCTACACCGATGACCACCCTCACTCGGAGGTCCGATGAGATACAAAATAATATACTAAGCAAAGCTCTAGATATGCCACAAACAATTATCCATCACCTAGGAGAAACCAGGATAGAAACCTGTAGGAAGGACAAAGGCAGTCGGTTAATTTCATGACACATAACCAGATGCTGCCGGAAGAATATCACTCCATCGACAGTATTACTCAGGATAAAACCAAGCCGAGGAGCAAGGTTAGGATGATAGACACATCTTCCCAAAATGCTCATCTTATTCAAGCACTGCAACAAACACTGTATATCATCCCGCTTGAAAAGTGTCTGACGGGGGAGAATCTTTTCCAGTTCTTGACCAGCAACGGAAGGAAATGGACTCTATCAATGATCAGATCCTGCAGTTGAGAGACAGCTTTGAACAAGAAGAGGGGACCACCTCTATCTCTTCTAGTACCTCAGTTTAGCTGGACCCGACATACTCCTCATTCAATCCCGACAATCTATTCTCCATTTTCAATTCTAAACTAAAACTATCTGCCCAAGTCCATCAAGACACAAGGAATGGAAATGACTTTGACATAACACAACTTGTCTGAGAAAGAAAAGATGCACTTGTTTCCCAATAGAAAGCCAAAGCTGAATACTAGCAATCCCAATGGAGGAAGGATTCCTGCAAGAATCCAAAAGGAGTCAAATGATCATATATGGCATATACAATCTCATGACGGAAATAGCTTAGCACCACCACACATCAGGAGCTACACCAAGAACTTTGTACTATGAACAACAGCTCGATCACCATGGATCAAACCATACGAGAAGTGTGTAGCCTAGAATAAGAGATTGTCGATGGAACCAATCCTCCATGACAGGATAAGGATACCATTAAAGAGGATAATTCATCAAGCAACAACGAGTTCTACGATGAAGTGGAATAATTCAGCGACTCATCCAGCAATAGCTCTAAATATACTATACACCATAGCAATGAAAACACAGTTCTGGATCTTGGCAAAGCATGCAGCCAAACTATAATCAACTGATGAACCTTCCCAACTTTGCAAATACCATACTCGATGGAGAAAATGGAAACAAAGGTGTAAAGAGAAAAGGAGACTTGAACGATCTCTTGCGTCACCAGAAGATGAATCATCAACAACCATCCAGCCTAGACGTTCCAAAACGAAGGTCTACAAATGCAAAATCTGCTGGAAAACTATGCATCTCACCAGAGATTACCCTACTCAAGAAACACACATAGAGCCACATAGCTATTAGTAGATGCAAGCTCCGATAACAACGATGGCCATAGAGAATACGATGACAGTACCCAACTAGAAGATGTTGTATTCTAGACATCTCGACCTGAGGAAGTCAACCATCTCCAATGCTTAAACACCCCATTTCCAATTAGCAATATACCCATATAGCTGGACAAAACCTATCCAAGTTATTGCCTTCATGGACACAGAAGCAGCAGTATTGATGCTCAATCCCAACAGAATACTTGGATCTGTCGTCCTAGGGACTGACCTTATCATTGGGTTTGGTATCTACAAGTAGTTCAATGATCGATTCAAGGTCCGCACATTGGGAATAACCTTTAACGAATAAATTCAAGCCATATACAAATGTCACAAGGCTATTTCTTATCACAGAAGAAGAGCAGGCCAAGGATGTTGAACGTCAGCTCATAGAGGAATCATATACCGATTCCCATAAAGCATTTATGAAGAAGCTTGCCAAACCATTGTGGTTAAATGAAGAATTCTTCATCAGACTCCCATTCAAGAAGAATGAGAACATCAATCCAACAAAGGAAAGTCACTCAGCCATAAACCCGGAACATCTCCAACTTGTCAAGAAGGAATGTGAAGAATTACTGGAATCTGGTCCGATCGAACCACCAAATTCAAAGTGGGCTTGTAAGGTATTCTATGTCAACAAGTAAGCTAAATAGATGAGAGAAAACCTCTTACTAGTTATCAACTACCAGTCTCTCAACCACTTCCTACTGGATGATAAGTTCCCGATCACGAACAAGCTGAACTTATTCTCGCAACTAGCCAAAGCCACCTACTTCTCCAAGTTTGATCTCAAGTCTGGCTTCTGGCAACTAGGTATACACACTGAGGATAAGCCCAAGATCGACTTCTGCATACCCAACGACCATTACCAGGGGAACGTCACGCGGTTTAGGCTCAAACCAGCACCTTCATTTTTCCAAAAGGCCATGATCTGAATCTTCAAGCCCATCCTAAATACATCACTAGTTTATATCAATGATTACTATTTAGTGATACTACTGAGGAACATTACACCCTTCTCTGCCAATTCCGTGAATTAGTGAAGAAGTATGGCATTATGCTCTCCCCGATGAAGATGATTCTTATGAAGGATGAGATCGCCTTCTTAGAAATGCATTTTTCTCATGGAGCATACGACCCAGGGCCACATATCTGCCAGGAATTAATTTCCCATCACCGACATGACGATCAAGTAACTCCAATAGTTCCTAGGTGTGGTTATTACGTCCAAGACTTTCTTCCTAATGTCTCAATGTATATCACTCCACTAAATAAGATGCTAAAGAAGAACGCTCTCAAGTAACTCCAATAGTTCCTTGGTGTGGTTATTACGTCCAAGACTTTCTTCCTAATGTCTCAATGTATATCACTCCACTAAACAAGATGCTAAAGAAGAACGCTCTATTCAGGGGAAAGGAGCAGGATGATGCAGTACACCGTATCAAGAATATATCCAAGAAGGTTAAGTCCCTTAACATTACCTTGGATGGCTTGAAGATCTTATAGACGGATGTGAGCAATGAATATTTGAGTGTTATCCTCCCAGAGGAAAAGGATGATAATCATAAAATATGTGGTTACGCCAGTAGGAAATTCAAGGATGTAGAATAGCACTATCATTCTGCCTTCGAGTAAATTCTTGTCGTTAAAAATGGCATTAAGAAGTTTAACTAATTTCTGATCCATACAAAATTTCTTATTGAGATGGACATGAAAGCTTTTCCAAAGATGCACCAGCTTAATTCGAAGATTATTCCTAATCCTCATATCCTTCAATGGGCACAATGGTTCTCTCCTTATAAATTCCAAGTAAAGCACCTCAAGGGAAAGGAAAATATCATGGCAAACATCTTGTCCCAACCGAAGACATTTTTGAAGAGGCTAACGGCTAGGTCGGATGAAAGTCAGTAGACACCAACAATAAACCATACAAGCATAAGGCTGGAATCACATAAATGGAATCATAATATTACTTGACCTATGAGCAAGAACAAGTATTAGTCGATCACTAAGAAAAAGGTCTTAAGAACAGAGAGCTGAGAAGGAAGAAATATGACATCAATTGGTGGATGGAAGAAGGATACTCATGCCCGTCGGTGATGCCTTTAACCTTTGCAAAGTATGATGCTATCAGATGACATATGCAAGTTTCACCAGACCAAAATTGCCACTTACACCAAAAGTTACTATTCACTCGAATTACTCGCCAAAATTACCTCAGCTTCCTCACCAAGTTTTCCCCAAAGCTTCCTTACCAAGTTAGTCTCAATTGTTTGTCACCAAGCTTACCCGAACTTCGTCCCCAAGTCAGCCATAATCCACAAAACAAACCACAAACTTTGTCCATAAGCCAACTACAATTCTTCATAACCAAGTATCCACACCAGCATCTTACCCACCTTCTTGAAAGTCACCTACAAGTACCTTGCACATTTGCTTGCATGCTGCCAACAAGTAGCTTACCTACTAGCTTGCCAGATGTCTACAAGTAGCTTACACATCTGCTTGCAGTTGCCTACAAGTTGCTGACTCATCAACTTGCACATGTTGTCACATGCCAACATCATACTTTTATTTTTATGTTTTGTTTTAGTACGCTCCATTCACATGATAGGTGGGGCCCAATTTGAATAAATTAAATAAAGATAATTTGTCTTGATCAGACTTGCTAATTTTAGATAAGTTTACTATTTTTAGAATAAGGTAGGGCCCATCCACTACTAAATGGTGTGTCATGTGTGAGAATGTTTTTTATTTTAGAGTCGATTTTTAAAGGCAACCTTCCCCCATGAAAGGAAGGCCAAGTCTTAAGTTAGAGACAATAGAAATCCTAAATCAAAATCCGAGACCCAACAAAAAATCATAGAAAGCTTAAGACAAGTCCTTAGTCAAGATTCTAGAGTCTGATAGAAATATAAAGTTACTACACCATTGTAAATACACATTTTGTCTGAATAATATGATTCTTCGCTAAACTTTCTCTTATTCTTCTCTGTGGGGGGGGGATGGATTGTTCGGTCCTGTAGTCTGAGAGAAGCAGGGAGGGGTCTAAGGTGACACCTCTGGTGAGCTCTACTCGTCGAAAAACTGATGACTCGGTAGGTTACATAATATCAACTAGGCACTACTACAATAGTTAATGTTTGCCCTTTATGCTACTAGTTGTGCGTACAATAGTATCTGGAAATGGAACCAAGCTAGGTAAACCAGTACGGTTAAAAAGTGACTTGAAGAGGGCTAAGTGGAAAGGGTGTTACAGGCTAGGAAGAGCCTCTCAAAGCCCATGTTGAAAGCTCAAAAAAGTCAAAAAAAATTGTCGTATGGTTTACCGCTTGGTTGGTAAGGTCGCTATTGTGCTCAGAAATGCAGCGGACTTGGGATGACATGATGCCTATTATGGACATAAACGCTGAAAATGTTGTGGTAGTGGTGCCTCAGGTGATCTTGCATGGCATATGGTCCCTTACCACTTGTAACTTATCAACTGCCATGTTTTACTTTGAGTCCATAGCCATAAAAACTCTCTATACTCTTTTATTATATTTCGTGTGTTTAAATTTAGAGTCTTTAGATATACATCTTCTTACAATCTTTACATATTCAACTTTGTCTTTCTTTTGGGAAGAAGTGCAACCTTTCTTCCCCATACAAGTTGTGTTATGTCGAAGCATTTCCATTACTTGTATCCTGATAGACTAGGGCATATATTTTTGGTTTCAAATGGAAAATGGAGAATGGATTGTCGAGATTGAATGAGGAGTATATCGAGTCTAGCTGAACTAAGGTACTTGAAGAGATAGAGGTGGTCTCCTCTTCTACTTCAAAACTGTATGTGAGCTGCAGGATCTGATCACTGATGGAGTCCATTTCCTTCCGTTGTTGGTCAAAGAACTGGAAGAGATTCTCCCTTGTCCGACACTTTTCAAGAGGGATGATATGTAGTCTTTATTGCAGTGCTTGAATAAGATAAGTGTTTTGGGAAGATGTGTTTACCATCCTGACCTTGCTCCTCCGTTTGGTTTTAGCCTGAGTAATACTGTCGATGGAGTGATATTCTCCCAGCAGCATCTGGTTATCTGTGATGAAATCAGCTGACACCTACAAACTTTGTCCTCCCTGTAGGTTTCTGGCCTGGTTTCTCCTGGCTGATTGATAACTATTTTTAGCATATTTGGAGCTTGGATTAGGCTGTCCTTCTACATTGATTTATGTAAGGAGAGGTTACTTTCATGACTAGAGCTTGTGGGGGATATCATGGACAGTGGTGGTACACGTTTTTTTGTGGTGGTGTCATGTTTAGGTGGAGTTATTGACGTGGAAAGGTTTTTGAGGTGTATATGAAACTAGGAAATCATATTTTCTAGGATGGCTTAGAGAACCAATGAGGGATCTCCATCATCGTAGAATCTCTTTAATTCCCTTTCACTTCTTCCTCCTCTTTTGATCCTTGGCAGAATGTCCTCATCAGTTGTGTCTTCTTCTTGACATCCTTGGTAGTTACAATCGAGGTTACATGGAGTATGTCTTGTAAAAGGACATTCAAACCAAGTTGCAGCATGTCCAGTATGGTCAAACTATTGAATCCAATCTTGCTCAGTCCTGCCAGAAATAAGCAACCAAGAAATAGTTTCTGGGCCCATATCATCTGAATGATTTATAGGTACTTGAGGCATGTGGACCGATAGTACTGTATGAGAGGATTGATCGGACTCTGTGAGATGTGTATTATCATGAACATCTTCAGTGCTTGCTTCATCGTGTAAGAGAGGTTGAGGATGGTGTCTCAATTCCTTAAACTTAGTGACCCAAAACTCAGGAATAAGGTTAAAAGTTTATCCCTGGGTAGCTTTCTTGATAACAAAGCACATGTGGTTGTTCCTTTGGTGGCATCAACATGTAGCAACAAGGAATTGTTACCACCTGGGAATATGAGGCCCATGGTATGGTTCTGAGCTCGCCAAGCTAGATGGTAGTGTAGAGTTGGCTGGATAACATCTCTAGCTTATGGAGTTTTGAGTATATGGACCTGGATCTTCAACGCCTCCGTGAGGTACAGATTGTGTAGGGACATGTTAAAGTTAGGATATATTGTGACGAACATAGTCCCGACGTTAAGAGTGATCTCAGAGGTGCCTAAATTAGCATGTTGGTACTTGTTGTATCGGGTATCCAAGAGGAAAACATGCACTACCACTGGCTGGCCTTTTCTTCCATGATATGTCAATGCAACTCTGACGGCACCAAAGTGAATATGGTGAACCCCAAGCTTTTCCACTGGCGTGGAAATTCCTCTAGCATCTACAGTATGATAAACTATTCTTCTTGGGTCATAAGAATAGGGTGTTGGTCAAGTTTTGAGGCAGAAACATATTCCTTTACTCCTGTGGGTTTAGGTTGGACGATGAAGCATATTTCCCACTAAGCATTACAGGTCCTTTTGGCAAAAGAAGAGTATGGGTTCAACAGAGGTAGATATGTGGAGGATATTTTCTTTTCTGGGGGTAACACATCTACTCTATAGAGATTGTCGTATTTGCAAGAGAGAGTTTTGATCTGGATAGGAGTCATCTCTAACTTAGGAAAGGACTTACATAGACTCAACTCTGAAGGTAAAGACTTAGATATACAGGAACTAGATGAAGACGGTAAAGACTCTGAAATGGAGATATTTTTGGATGTTTTGGACTATAAAGACACACACACATATTTGTTTTAATGATCTATGGATAAGACTTAATATTTGTTATAAATCTCTAAGGAAAAAGTCAAAACTGAATATGTAAAGACTGTACAAAGATTTATGGCTAAAAACTCGGAATTTAAACACATAAACTAGAATAAAAGTGTATGGAAAGTTTTTATGACTATGGACTCAAAGTAAACACACAGACTAAAGTAAATACACAACTGCAGTTAAATGGCTGAATAATTAAAGTTGGCAGTATAACACGAGAGATAGACCTTATGAAGACCTTGTTCCTCCCTTTGGGGCGACGGAGAAGGGGGTGGCTCTGATACCATGTAGGCCGTAAGGTGAGAAGGGGCCAGGCGAGCACCCCAATGATCTCATTCGCGGTGCTAGCCTGGCCCCCACTCGCCTCCTCGCCACCCTACATGGTATCAAAGCCAATCCCTTCTCCGTCACCCCTCAGGGAGGAATGAGGTCTTCATAAGGTTATACTGCCAACTTTAATTATTCATTCATTTAATTTCAATTGTGTATTTACTTTAGTCCGTGCGTTTACTTTGAGTTCATAGCCATAAAAACTCTCCATACACTTTTAACATAGTTTGTGTGTTTAAATGTCGAGTCTTTAGCCATAAATCTTCGTACAGTCTTTACATATTAAGTTTTGAGTTTTTCCTTAGATTTTTGGAACAAATATCGAGTCTGACTACAGATCCTTAGTACAAATACGTGTGTGTGTCTTTATAATCCAAAAAATCCAAAAATATGTCTTATTCAAAGTCTTTACCGTTTTCATGTAGTTCCTATAAATCTCTGTCTTTACCTTCAGAGTCAAGTCTTTGTAAGTTCTTTTCCAAGTTAGAGATGACTCCTACCAAGAGCAAAACTTTCTCTTGCAAATACGACTATCTCTATGAAGTAGATGTGTCACCCCAGAAAAGAAAATATCCTCCACATATCTACCTCTATTATACTCAGCCTTTGCCAAAACGACCTATAATCCTTGGTTGCAAATATGCTGCCTAGACCAACCTAATCCCACAGGAGTAAAGGAATATGTTGCTGCCTCAAAACTTGTCCAGCACCCTACTCTTATGACCCAAGAAGAACAGTCCATCATATCACAGATACGAATGGAATTTCCATGCCAGTGGAAAAGCTTGGGGTTCACCCATATTCACCTTGGTGCCGTCAGAGTTGCGTGATGTATCACAGAAGAAAAGGCCAGCCTGTAGTGGCGTGTCTTCCCCTCTTGGATACACGATACAATGAGTACCAACATGCGAATTTGGGCACCTTTGAGATCACCCTCAATGCTGCGACTGTGTTCGTCATGTTCTATCCCAACTTCAACATGTCCCTGCACAATCCATACCTCACGGAGGCACTGAAGATCCAAGTCCAGATACTCAGAGCTCCACAATCTAGAGATGCTATCCAGGCAACTCTACACTACCAGCTAGCTTGGCAAGTTCAGAACCATAACATGGACCTCTCACTACCTGGTGGCCAAGATTCTCTCTTCCTCAATATAGACACTACCAATGGAATGACTTCATGTATCCAGATCCCTAGACAAATCAGTAGGGAGGAACTCTTCAACATTCTCCCTATCTCATGGGTCACAAACTATGAGAAGTTCAAAAATCCACCTTAACCTCTCCAATCCACTAAGTCAACTTTCACCAAAAAATCTGATGAAACAGACACCTTATGCTTTGACCGCTCTCACCTAAAAAAGCTCCACAAAACTACCTTCCCCATAAATATATACCAACCCGTGGATGACAACCCAAAACTTACAGATCCAAATCTAGCGTATGAGTTTGGTACCTACCACTTTGACGATTCGATTGAGTAGTTCGATATAGTTGGTGAATGTGTCCACTGGTCCTGCCATCCCTTCACAGTCACCATACCATGGGACATCGACTTTGATTGCCAGGAATTCCAAGATGATGAGATATTGATGGATGAAGATTACTGAAGATGGTCACGCTCCAATAAGAAAGCAGTCGCTATCAGTAATTTACCTAACCGAGGTTAGGGTCAAATCCACAGGGAATACAAGGCTTGACTATAGGATTTCACTACTAATCATTTCTAGTATCTATAACTAAAATCTCTAAAGAGGGGGGGGTATTGTGATTGAAAAAAAACATAAAATAACTGCTAACTAGAATATGGAAAAATGCTCAATTTTGGGAACAACTTGAGAATTGTATTCCCCATGGTTCGTTGACTCAATTATCCTAGATAATATAACTACGATTAATGAATTGCATGTAGGATGGTAACTTAGGTTCTTCCAGTCCTCTTGTAAAGGTGAAGGTCGAATTTAACCATGGAGTTTAGTCGACTACCATGGCGTGCCAACTAAACGTTACCTATTGTCCAAGTCAACCTCCCCTTTGTTAGGATTGGTCGATTAGACGGAAACACATCAACCGAATCCTATCATCTACTTTCCTTTTCCTATTCATCACTACTTTGGTCGGGATCGTGATAGTAGGTAGTGTTTGGTGTTGGCCACTACCAAATAACATTAATCATGAAGGAAAATAAACAATACATGCAAAACCCTAATTATAAATATGCACAAAACCTAGGTTATTTCAAGTCCACTACCCACGGTTCCTACAACCACAAGTTGTGGGTGCTTAGCTACTCATGGCTAAAGAAAAACATAATAACAAGATTGTCTAGAAAGAGAACAAAGTACCCAAAATGTCAAGATAAGAACTGGATCAAAAGAAGTCAAATATATTGGTGCTCATGTATTAGTCTCGGTCTGATCAGCGGGGTCCTTGGGCTATTTCTCCTCCGCTTTTGCAATGCCAGAAGTATCCTCTCCAGGCAAGGTGTTTTTTGCTCTTTCTCTCTGCATAGCCGCCAACATAATCGACTGCTACACCACCTCCTCTGGTATGGGCTCCTCCTTCTATTGCAGCTTCTTCGGGGCTGGCTCTAGTTCAGCATGCTCAAGGGGCCTCTTCCTTCGGGTGTCCGGATGGTCGGCGAGCAAATCAAAAGCCTCGTCACCTCCCTATGCCACCTTTGTGGTTGGAATTAGGGTTGCCAATAGCTGCAATAAGTAGTCCTTGAACCTGGCCAACTCATCAATCACAGCACTCGTGTCGGTAGGCCTAGCACACTCAAGCCTCTTCTGGACTCTAACCTTGAACTCATCAACCCATGCATCAATCGCTCGGACTCTATCATTAACTAACTCATGGGCAAATGCCTTCATCATCTTCTCAGAGTCTCGAATAGTCTGATTAATCAATGGAAGGACTCATGCTAACAGCACATGAAGCCTCCCCTCCGCTATAGTAACCTTGCGCAGTAAAGCCTAAAATGCAACAATAGAGAAAAGAGGGTCAACATGTAAAGAAGGAGCCGCTAGTGCTAGAGTACTAGATGAAGGTGTAGACTTGATCTCAACTGCAGGTGTGGGCTCTATAATAGCCGAAGTAGTGCCGGTGGTAGCTGGAGGTGAGCTTGGGATCTGCGGCTCTACCAGGAATGGCGCTGGGATAGTTGGAGGAGTTGGCCATGGTAAGGCCACTGGATTCTCATCAACCTTTATTAGGCTGGGATCCATAGTGTGGGTGGCCTCTACGTGAATATCCCAGTGAGGGTCAATAGGAACACCTGCTACATTGTATAGTCGATGATTCAGCATTGGGAACAACAGTGAGGTGCTCGTCCAAGCTGCAGCCTTGTGGATCTACTCTAAAATGATCCGGGCCTAATATATAGCATAGCAGCTAAGATGCTGGCCAAAAGTATAGCCCCGTTGAGGGTGATCACATTATCCATAAATGTTGGACTAATATGCCAACGGATAATGGACCACCAGAACTTGGCCCGGAATGAGAGGTGGTCTTTTACTATGGGATCTGCGTGGTTTGTGACCCATGTCGGCTCAATTTCCTCCTTACAAATTTGGCTAGCAATCCATCATAGAGCTCTATCCTTGCCCTAATGTCCTTCCCAGTCACCACTATCCTCATCTTCTCAATATAGCTGTCGTACTCCGCGGTGGACTGAGGGCTATATAAGGAGGCCCAAACTACACTCGTCATATCATCTCCTCTGAGATATCCATTCTCTTCCCCCAGACTGTCACTACCCATAGCCTGGGTTGCTCGATTGGCCTTTTGTTCATTGACAACCCCCAATGGAGAGTAGCTAGATAAGCCTCATAGAACTCACGAACTATGAAAGGGGCATATTTTCCCATCCACTGCATAGTCCAACAGAGCCTGTGCTCGTCCAATCCGGTATCCAAGTCAGGTACCCTGTCTAGCCACACTATGCTCAACCTGGACTTCTCGTGAAATTGCCAGACTGGCTTGTCATGCCCCTTATCTTCTACCCCCTAGTCATAAATCTTTTTAATGCTCGCAACACACTATCTGGGGTCGATCGGGGTTGAGACTAGGCCTCCTGCTCCTCAAGCTGAGAGTGCTCTCAGACTCTGACTCATAGCCAGAACATGTAGGAGTCATCTGAGGTGAACTACTTCTCGAGTCAGTTTTCTCCATTTCTTGTACCTCCACTTCAGATTGGGAGCCACTTGTAACTTCTATAGGTTCCTGAGCTGTACGGCCCCGGGTTTGAGGAACATTGGCCGAAGGGTCAATCCTGACCCTGTGGACTTCAATTGAACCCTCGAACCTCTCAGTCTTGAAAGACTCATCCACTAGTCTTCGCTTGAATGTTTGTATAAATCTCTTGTCTTTGGGTGGCATCATATCTGCAACACAACCAAAAATCCATATGAGCATTAAGATAATTTACTTACTTAACACACAACAAAGAACAAAACTAAACTAATGAAAAACAAGAACTAATGTAACTGCAAATGTGCAGGTACAAGTGTAGTTACAGCTTGTAGGATTACATACGAGTTGTATACTAGCCTCATAGAACAAGTTGTGCCTTTAAAAATGCTTTCTAATAACAGATACGCGACACAGTTAGGACTTGTAGGATAGCCCACAAGTCGTAGCCCTGATCTCATACCTAGTTTGAGAAACATTTTCAAAACTTAGCTGAGTCTACGAGACCCTTACTACGAATCATACTAGGTATTATGAGTCATATGTGGTCCTCGTATCAGGAATGTGAAGGAATTACATATGACTAATGATTGCTACGAGGGACCACTACGACTCGTATAGGAACTTACGAGTCGTAAGAGTGCCTTGTAACTATGCGCATAACTACCTGCAATGCTTACTCATTTCTCAGTTAAGGCATAGATTCATCACTAAACCTCAACATATTTAAGAAAAGGGGTGCAAAGCAAGACTAAACGACATATATTCAACTCCAACTAACATTGGCAATTAAAAATGACCATTAACCCTATGAGTTGAAATCAATTTTACAATTTGTCAAGCATACCAAAGATTGAACACATTCCAAACCAACACTTGGTAATCATAAAACATTCCAAAGGAGTATAAACACCATTCACAACAATTCCATCATAACTCACATGCTCAAACACAAGTTATCACACTTATACCATCTATATTTCAGCTGCAATAACCATTCCAATTCGTATGTGAGCAACAATATTGCGACACAAACTAAAAATTTATCAATTTCATATTCATAACCATCCATTCAAAACTCTTAAAAAGGCCCAATTCACAACTCAATAATTTTGAAAGCCAACAAACCCTAGATTACAATCTTAGCTCAACAAAGCGATCCATGGCATATTCAAGTATGATCAAACAAAACCTACACTCATATAGGGAACAATCTTATCAATAATAATCTAAAAATGAAATAAAAATCTTAGCAATTGAGTTGAAAAGTGAACCGAAAGAAAGAGAAATGATTTTCACATCAAAAACCTAGGATTTAGTACCCTTTGTCGGTATCTTCGCTGGAAAATGACGTGGGTAGCCAGGATTTTTTGTCAGAGATGGACTTACGAGATGGAAAATGGTTTTTCGTCATGTTTAGGGTTAGAAAATAGGGGAATTAGGGTCAAACTTTAATTTTACCCCTTTTATAAGAAATCGGGTCAGGTTTTAAAATGCCTCAGAATAGGGCTACGAGACCCCAACTATGAGTCATAGGTCATCCTACGGTTCGTAGTCCCAGTCTCATACCTGACCCAACACTTAGCAAAAATTCAAAAATCATACCTAGCCACAACAAACCCCTCTTACGACTCGTAAGGGATCCCATGAATTGTAATGTTGGCACGTAACATATGTGTCAACTTAATATGCTCACCGAATCCTTATACGAAGCATGATTATGAGTCATAGTGCATACTAGGTCTCGTAGGCCTGCTCATAGGAGCTGCTCCAAGTCTAATTTTTCTACATCTTCAATTCTTCTAATTTTAACCTGCGCACCAAGTCTCAAAGCACAGTAATCCTCAAAAATATCCCAGTTGCATCATTGTCTCTTAGTTTAATAAAAACCATTACTATTACTCTAAGTCTCAAACAAACAAATAATTAGCAAAATGATTGGGTTGCCTCCCAAGCAATGCCTTATTTGACATGGCAGCTCGACTTTGTCATTTTCCTTTGTAAGCTATCATCAAGGGCCCACACCTCGCTCTCGAACTAATCTAAATGTTTCATGGATTGGCGAATATCAAAAACAACCTCAGCATCATTCGGTAAATTGAAGTTGACCCAAATCCTTATCCACTAGTGCCCTTCCAGTGGCCAGAAAAGGTCTCCCCAAAATAATAAGTACCTCAAAGTCAACCTCCCAGTCAAGGATCATGAAATCAACCAGAAAAATGAATTTATCAACTTTAGCAAGCTTATCTAGTAGGATTCCCTTAGGTTTCTTTATGTTTCGATAGGCCATAAGCAACCTCATTCTCATGGGGGTAGGGCTGCCAAGACCAAGCCTTTTGAAAATGGCAAGAGGCATTAGATAGATGCTAGCTCCCAAATCTTACAATGCTCTTGTGGATTCAACGTCACGAATAGTGCAAAGGATGGTGAATGCGCTGGGATGCACACGCTTTTGCACTAGGCATCTGTTCATGATTGTACTACATTGTTGGAGCTCTTGTGAGAGCTCTTGGTTCAAACTGCATTTCTTTGTTACCAAATCCTTTATATATTTGGTGTATCCGGGCATTTTCTCCAAGGCTTCCAAGAGAAGGATGTTGATGGATAGTTGTTTTAACATCGACAAGAATTGCTTGAACTTACCACCTTCTTCTTTCTTTTGAGCCTTTGTGGGAGAGGAGGAGGTGGTTTTGGGATTGATTTGGCTTTCTCTTGCTCTCGCACCTCATGGTCCTCCACTCCCCTGCTCCTTGGAGTTTCCTCCTTACTCATTACCTTATTATCAATAGCTCTTTCCTCAAATTCATTGTCAACAATTGGCATAGAAGGATCCACGGTGCTTTTGCCACTTCGAGTCATCACGGCCACGCAATGCACTTCATTCTTAGGGTTTTGAATCATGTTTCTTGGTAAGGTTCCCTTTGGGCGTTGGTTCAACTGTGAAGACATTTGTCCAAAATGTTGTTAAAGTTTCTTGATTGCCACGGAATGAGACTCTATTTTCTAATTTATTCTTGAAATATCGGTCTTCATCCCCTTCAAAATCTCGTGATCCGCCCTCTTGAACATTTTATTGAACATTTCTTCATTCCTTTAACTACTCGATCCGGCATCACGGTTATGTAGTGGTACATAGGGACCATTCTGTACCCTTCTCTTCTACCCCATTCTGCATTTGGCACTCTCTTCTCTTTCATAGTATCCACCCATATTATCTCTGTATGCCCCTTCTTGATTGAAGTTCTGACCTTGATTTCAAGAACCTTGTCTCCAATAATCCGAGTTGGATCCTTGGGGATTGTTCCAGAAACCCGCCGTTTGGTTGCTCACAAAGCATGCATCATCATCAAAGAATTGATCATTATAAACTGGAGTCTTTGGGAGTTGATTGGTTACCGCTTGCACACTTGCTTGATTTTGTTTTAAAAACAAGTCCATGCTCGTACAAAGTTGCGCAAGTTGTTGTATGATCTCTTCATTCACCTTTGCTTGCCCATTATTTGTGGTAATCGCACAAGAGCTCTTTGTTGTACCCCTCTCACTTTTGCCCCATGCTTGGTTGGTCTTCACCACTTGTTCCATTCACTTAGCGATAAGTTCAAAAGGTTGATCAAGAAAAACACTGCCCATGATCATTTTGGAACATGCTTTGCTATTATCATCAAGTGCTCTATAAAATATCTCGACCAAAGAATCATCAAAAAGCTTATGATCGGGGACCACTCTCAAGCATTTGGTAAATCTCTCCCATGTTGTGCTAAGAGAGTCTATAGGTAATTGCTCAAAGTTGTTAATTTGGTCCTTATGCTTCAGTTTCTTTGACCTTGGGAAATATCTTTCTAGGAATACCCTTTTTAGCTCAGCCCAACTCGTGATGGTACCCGGAGAAAGCTCAGACAACCATATGGCTGCATTACCAATCAATGACAATGGAAACACCCTCGATACAACAATGTCAATAGAAATATTTTGTGTCCCCATGACACTTTTGCACACAAAGACAACATTTTGGAGATGACGGTGGGGATCCTCTGATGGTAGCCCTGTGAATAAGCCACGGTTTTGGAGCATCTAGAGCAATCCACTTAAGACTACGAACATACAATCTGCCGGTAGAAGGGGCAATACTATAGAGCCAGTCACATCCATCTCCATAGGATTCAGTAGGTATTGGTTCCAACCATGAGCATTCTCATTGACGTCCCTAAGTTGTGGTTTGTTATCCCTTGGTGGATTCTCCTCTCCTCTTATATCCTAATCATTCAGATTTATCTCTTCCTCAACCGCAATATCTTCGTTCACTTGAGCCATTCTTCTGAAAAGTCTATGGATCTCCAAAATTATTGTAGCCAAAGGTTCACCTTGACTCCTTGTGTTGGGCATACAACCTGGCACACTCTGCAAGTAAATTTAAGCACAAAAACAAAAGACAAAAGTAAAATACACAAGATTCTAGAAATCAACACTAGAATTAACTAATAGTGATATCAAACCAAACCTAGTTGTAGTCCCTGACAACGGCGCCATAATTTTATGATGATGGTCACACTCCAATAAGAAAGTGGTTACTATCGGTAATTAACCTAATCGAGGTTAGGGTCTAATCAATAGGGAATACAGGGCTTGACTATAGGATTTCACTACTAATCATTTCTAGTATCTATAACTAAAATATCTAAAAAAGGGGGGGTTTGTGATTCAAAAATAACATAAAATAAATGCTAACTAGAATACGAAAAAATGCTCAATTTTGGGAACAACTTGGGAATTGTGTTCCCCATGGTTCGTTGACTTAACTACCCTAAATAACATAACTATGATTAGTGAATCGTATGCAGGACGGTAACTTAGATTCTTCTAGCTCTCTTGTGAAGGTGAAGGTAGAATTTCACCATGGCGCTTGGTCGACTACCATGGCGTGCCAACTAACTGGTACCGATTGTCCCAATCAACCTCCCCTTCGTTAGGTTTGGTCAATTAGACGGGAACACATCAACCGAATCCTATCATCTACTTCCCTTTTCCTATTCATCACTACCTTGGTCGGGATCATGATAGTAGGCAGGGTTTGGTGTTGGCCACCACCAAACAACAATAATCATGAAGGAAAATAAACAATACATGCAAAATCATAATCATTAATATGCACAAAACCTAGGTCATTTCAAGTCAACTACCCATGGTTCCCACAACCCCAAGTTGTAGGTGCTTAGCTACTCATGGCTTAAGCAAAACACACAAAAATGCAAATAATAGACATAGTTGAGAGTTTCACCAATAACAATGAAGGAAATAAGCACCAAAAGTTGCAAATCCACAAGCTTGATTGATCAATAATGCGTACAAAGTAAGATTTGCAATTTCCCAAAATGCATTTTTCAAGAAAGAACAAATAAATTACTCTAAAACCTAAGAAAAGCTTCAAAAATATCTTGTAGTAGTGTCTCCGGTCACCCCTTCAAAATAACCTAACTTAAACTATATATAGTGTGTATAAAATAACCCTAAAATTTGCACAAAAAAGACAGTTGAAAACTGATAAGTTTCGCAGTTATGACTCGTAGGGGAACCTATGAGTCATAGTCGGGGTCTCATATCAGGATCTTTGTCACGCCCAAAGTCCCGTTAAGGCGGACTGGTACCCGTTGCTGATAAGGCTCAGGAGAACAAACATGTATCCATGCACTTTCTATACATATTATAAGGGATTTCTACATTTGACATGCCTTTAAGAAAGTAAACAGTAATAACAAGTCAAAAGGAAATGCATATGGCTAGGCCGTTGGGGCCATGATGTCTAAAGTATAAGACATGACCACACTTTAATTTACATAGTCTACAAAGCCTCTAGATAAGGAAAAGTATCTGATAAAGTTCGGGATAGGCCCCCCCTCGACTAACTATACAATACAAAAATATAAGCTCTAGAAACACAAAGCTCCGAAAGAACCTGGAGCTTGGTAACAGCAGCTGAATATCCTGTACTCCTACTGGGGAGATCTACTAGCACTTGTACCTACAACATGAAATGCAAGTCCCCCGTAAGGGAGGTCAGTATGAGATAATGTACTGAATATGTAAGGCAGGAAATATTATATATGAAGTAACAACTTAAACGAAACTATGCACTAGTGTAGGATAAGATACCACCCTTAGTCATACTACGGGATCATGTACTTTATATTCTTTTTATTACTTTACCTTTACTGTATAATCTGGCACAATATGTAATACAAATGACCAGTTGATCAGTGGTAAATCTATATCAAGATTGGCCCTGGCTAGGCTTTTCCTTTCACCCCTTGGGCTATCCCTTATGATAGGATCGACCCTGGATAGGTGATTCTTCCACCCCTTGGGTAGTAACCCATCATAGGTAATATATTTTATCTTTCAATTACTTTTGAGATGATTCTTTTGGTGGTCATAATATTGGAGCTGTAGGACTGTAAATACAACATA
>JAABOM020115700.1:0-23363 GCA_011800125.2 Solanum clarkiae | reverse complement strand
AAATAATGAATAGTAATTAAAATAATGTTATACTAGACAATAATATAATAATAGTTTGTAATAAACATATTCTGAAAATAGCAAAATAATTAGTGAAAAATTTTGAAAGTTTCAAAAATACGCGATTATTTAGAAAAATAGAAAATAAACTCATTTATTTAAAAATTTTTTAAAATACTTGTTTTAATAAAATGGCAAACAAAAAAAAGTTATAAGTCGGTCAAAATTGGGTGTCAACAATTATTATATACTCTCATGTTCACGTTAGGCTGACTATTAGAGGTCAAGCATGTTTATGAGCGACTCAAGTCATGTTCTTAGAAGTTATTCATGTTATGATTAAAATATGATTCTTTAAGGTATTCTGTGGGATTAGACCCAGCACCGACGGATGGGATATCAACATTGACTATCATGAAGGGTCTATACTCTTTCCTTGTTATACTTTACCCTTGTTATTCTAGTGGATCCATATGATGCACTTTATCATGAAATCCTTTTTGAAATGGGTCATGTTCACATAAGGAGGGTTACTTCATACGAAATGGTTTATGTTCCTGTAAGATGAATTATGATTTGCCTAGGCAAGTAGACCACCTCTTTACTGATGAGGGGTAATTATTGGGATCCTAAGTTGTAGCTCGCTTAGTCTTACTCATGTCAATTAAGGTCTCTTCCCACATATTTCTGGTATATTATGCAAGTTGATTGGTTTACAAACATGTTTTATTACAAGTATTGATCATGCATGCCATATTGAGATTGTATATCCATTGCATATGATTATGTATTTTGAGTATATTAGCTTACGTCTGTGTTGCATTGCACCCCGCATACTTAGTACATTCTAACGTACTAACGCATACTCTATGCCTACATAAATATACCATGTAAGGATCGAAGCTCCTTTTGATCATCCTCCTCCACGTGGCTAGCTCAGTACATTGGAGAAAAGAATTGGTGAGTCCACAAGTCCGAGGACAATATCTAAGTTACTCTTATTATGTTGAGACTTCTTTATTTTGAACACTTGTTATTATGATGATGAGTCTGGAAAGTGTCTTGGCCCCTGCTCCATTCTAATTTAGAGGTGTTGTTGAATATTATATTATGTGTATGCTATGAACTTGACTCTTTTAGTGCTTTTATGAATATCAAAACATCCCTTAGTCCCTCTTCCCTTTTAATTATATCATGTAATGGTTCTTTTGCTTTCGTGACCAAGGATGTGCAATTGATATGCTAAGAGGCTTGTTTGAGGTCCTTTGGGGTTCCCCATTAGCCATGTCACGTCTAGGACCTAGGCTTAGGTCGTGACAAACATGGTATCAGAGCACTAGGTCGTTAATGGTCCTCTGAAATCCAAAACACCGCATCGATTAGAGTATTATTCATGGTTGTGAAGCACGCCACAACTATGAATGGAAGTTTATGAGGCATGTAGGAAATGTTTCACTTCTTCATGGCCTATATCATGCTTTAGGTGTGAATGTAAGGCTTTTCCCCTCACGAATGATCTTTATTTTTCTAGATCATGCCGATACCAAGGGGAAGACTAAGGTGAAGCCCGTACTCCCGAGGAGCATCCTGCCCCTCTTGCTCCTCAAACCCCATAAGATGGAGGGGTAGCCTATGATAAGTTCTGTGATGCTGTCATAATGTTCGCCCATGCTATGACTGACCAAATGAACCAAGGGGCCCAAGCCCCTCATGCTCCCACTCCAGACTCAAGGCGAGGGATTTCACAAGAATTAATCCACCAGAGTTTCATGGGTCCAAGCCGGAAGAGTATCCCCAAGAGTTCATCGATGAGGTGTATAAGGTGTTATCTACATGGGGGTTAATTCGAAGGAGAAAGCGACGTTAGCAGCCTATAAACTCAAAGGTCTGGCCCAAATTTTGTTCACCCAATGTTAGTTGGAGAGGAGAGATGATGCTATTCCTTGGGAGGAGTTCAAAGCCGCCTTCCTCAACCAGTTCTTTTGTATCGAGCTAAGAGAAGCTATGATGATGGATTTTATGAACCTTAATCAAGGCTCCATGAGTGTGAGGGAGTACGTCTTCAAGTTCAATAAGCACACCATGTACACTCTATATTTGGTGGGCGACCCTAGAGCTAGAATGAACAAATTTGTGTCGGGGGTGTCCAACTTGGTTAATGAAGAGTGTCGTACCACCATGCTAGTGAGTGATATGGATTTGTCTTGGCTCATGACTTGTGTTGAACAACTAGAGGGAGAAAAGATCAGAAAGGGAAGAAGTGGTGAGTCCAAAAGGACACGATTTGAGGGTGGTTCCCAAGATTCTAAGGGTGGCCGGTTTCATCAAGGCCACAAGTTCCAAGGACAAGTGTCTTCCAATGCTCCTAACAAGTTATTTGCAAATGATAACCCAAGATTCCAAGGTGGTAATGGCGGAGGGTCTAACCAAAGTGCCAAAAGTGTGGGAAACACAATGGTGTCCCATGTTTGAAGAACTCTAATGCTTGCTTTGGTTTGGGTTGTATTTTGATGCAAAATGGCAAGGTGATAGCATATGCCTCTAGACAACTTAAGGTGCATGAGAGGAAGTATCGCACACATGATGTTGAATTGATTGTTGTGGTGTTTGCTTTGAAAATTTGGTGCTACTAGTTGTATAGAGTTCATGTTGATGTGTTTACTGACCACAAGAGTCTCCAATTTGTCTTCACACAAAAATATCTTAACTTGAGACAAATAAAGTGGTTAAAGCTTAGTAAAGATTATGATATGAGTTGTGCATTATCATCTCGGCAAAGCTAATGTTGTGGCCGATGGTCAGGTAGAGTATCCGTGGGTTGTCTAGCTCATATTGATGATGGTGGCAATAAGGTGGCTAGAGAAGTTCACCGGTTGGCTAAGTTGGGGTTAGGTTGGATGAAGTTTAAGATGGTGGTGTAGTAGTTGTTGATGGTTCTAAATCTTCTTTGATTTAGGATGTAAAGTCAAAATAGGATCTTGACCCCACCTTGCTAGAGTTGAAAGCCTTGGTGAATGATGGTAGAGTGGAGGTTTTCTCCCAAGGAGGAGATGGTGCCCTTAGGTACCAAGATAGGTTGTGTGTGCCTAATGTTGATGGCTTGAGAGATTTAATTTTTAAGGAGGCCCATAATTCATTTTATTCTATTCACCCAAGTTCCACAAAGATGTATAGAGACTTGAGGGAGGTGTATTGGTGAGGTTATATGAAGAGGGATACTGCCAAGTTCTTATTCAGATGTAACAATTGGAAAAAGTTAAAGCCAAACATCAAAGGTTGGGTGGCCCAGCCCAAGACATAGTGATTGCTACTTGGAATTGGGAAGATATCAACATGGATTTTGTGGTTCGGTTGCCTTAGACTAGGATACACTTTGACTCTATTTGTGTTGTTGTGGATAGAATGACGAAGTCAGCTGATTTTTTACCGGTCAAAACCACTTATGGTGTCAAAGATTATGACAAGTTATATATTCATGAGTTGGTTAGATTGCATGGGGCCTTGTCTATCATTTTGGATCATGGTGCTCGATTCACTTTTCATTTTTGGAGATCCTTGCAAAAGGGTCTTTGTACCAAGGTCACGCTTAGCATGACTTTTCATCCTCAAATGGATGGCCAAGCTGAAAGAACTATCCAAACACTTGAGTATATGCTTAGATCTTGTATTTTGCAGTTTAAGGGTTGTAGGGATGAACATCTTCCACTTATTGATTTTGCTTACAATAATAGCTACAACTCAAGCATTGTCATGGCTATTTTGAAGCTTTATATGGTAGATGTTGTAGATCCCTGGTTGGGTGGTTTGATATGGGAGAGATGGCATTGCTAGGTTCGATATGGTTATGGAAGCCATGGAGAAGGTGAGGTTGATAAGGGAGATATTGAAAATCGCCCAAAGTAGACAAAACTCCAACTCCGATGTGAGAAGAAGAGATTTTGAGTTTAAGATTGGTGATTAGGTTTACTTGAAAGTCTCACTCATGAAGGGTATGGTCCAATTCGTCAAGAAAGGGAAATTAAGCCCAAGGTTTATCGGTGCTTATAGAGTTTTAAGGAGGAATGGTAAGGTTGCATATGAGTTGGAGTTACCTATGGAGATGAATATGGTTCATTCGGTCATCCATATGTCCTTGTTGAGGAAGTGTGTGGGTGACCCAAGTGCTACAGTGCCCTCAGAGGTTGTGGGTGTTGTAGAAGATAATTTGACCTATGAGGAGGTCCCGGTTGAGATTTTGGATCAATAAGTGAAGAGGTTGAGAAATAAATATGTAGCTTTCATCAAGTTTCTTTGGAGGAATCAACAAGTTGAAAGTGAGGAAGTCGAAGTGGACATGAAAAAACAATACCTGCATCTCTTCCACTCTACTTAATTCGAAGGTAATAATTCAAGTCCCATCTATGATTTCAAGTCTTAAATTTCAGCCCTCATGTTATTTTGCATGCATTCATGCTTATGGTAACAAGTTAGTGGTGATTTTTGACATTCATGTTGAAATTTTTAAGATGATGTTTAAGTTCATTTGTTGCATTCATGTCAATATGAAATCTTCATAATTACTTCTCTACGTTTGTTTCTTTGACATTCGAGGATAAATGTTCCCAAAGGGAACATATTGAAACGTCCCTCATGTGCTTCGGAATGTCCCATAATCATAATTTTAATATCTCAAAATTCGTGCGTGATTTTGAAAATCCAACTTCATATACTTGATCAGGAGGAAAAATTGAGTGGGAAATGGGTATAACCTGGATTTTAGAAGACCCATAGCAAAAAATAATTTTTGCTAAATTTGTGATTTCAAGTGGCTGTCTGCGCTCTGGCTGCGACGTGCCAGTGGCACAGAGTAGTGTATTTTGCACTCCACATCTGGTCTGCATCGTGTCAAGGGTGCGGACCAGTGCATTATTTTCTTTAGTTTTCTTAATTCGTGCAAAGGTACTGGGGTCATAGCCCCATGCCCACTTAAACTTAAAATCACCTATACTTAGCAATTTTTCAACTCTATAACTCACAAAATCCCTCTCTAAAACCTCTCTAAGACTATCAATTCTCGTATTAAAATAGAAGGATTTCAAGATCAATTTTGGAACTCAAGGACTCATTTTAAGCTCTAAGTTTACTTCAAGCTTATTTTAAGTAATTCAAGGTTTAAGGTATGTGGGTCTTCATCCGTGGATCCTTTCACCCATGGATCTTAACCTTCTCTTTTTATAAAAATTGTATGGTTTCAAGTTGTATTATCTATGGGTATCTTTTATTATGAAATATGAACATAAATCATGTTGGGATTTTATCAAGTATTTATTGCTTATGAATGAATATCTATTTCAAGTTTACTTCATGAATTGATTATGTCGATTGAGACTATACATGTTTTAAGTTATGATACTATAAATTATCATGAGATTTTGTAATAGATTTCAAGGTATACTACATGAGGGTTTTACTATATGTTGGTGGGTTGAATTGCATTGAGGTTATACATCTTATTTCACTCTTGACTTGGATGATTTGAACAAGTATCATGAACCCACCATGTGTTTGATAAAATGAGATGATAAAAATTCTCATGTTATCGATGATCTTTACACGATTTACAAGTCAAGTGACTATATGATAATTAAGGGACTTCAAGCATGTATTGAATTCATAAAAAGTATCTATGATGTTACAAGTCTTAAGTTGAGCCCTATTTCAAGATTTTTACCTCTTATGAGTCATTTCATGTTAAAAAAAGGGTTCATGTATCATTATTATCTACTCTAATGTTCAAGTTAGTCTCACTATTAAAGGTCAAGCATGTTTATGACCTACTCAAGTTTACAAGCTATTCATGTTATGATTAAAGTATGATTATTTCAAGTACTCTATGGGATTGGTCTTAGCATTGATTGAGAATTAAGATGGGGGCTCGACTCAAAGGATCCTTATATAAAGTCTTTAGTCTCTAAAATACGTGCCACCATAGGATTATGATTATTATCCTTGCTATGATAGCGGATTCATCTAGTTAATGTTATCATGTTTAGTTTGACTTTGCAAGTAAACCACACTTCGCCGGGAGGGGGGGAGGGTGGTGTCATGCCCGGTCACCTGAACCTAAGGGGTACTAGGCCTCGAAATTCAAAGTTGTAGTTGTTTGGCCTATCTTGCTTGAGGTCTCTTCCAACATATGTATGGTATATTGTGCAAGTTGAATGATTTACAAGCATGTTTTACTACAAGCATTGATCATGCATGCCATATTGAGATTATATATCCATTGCTTATGATTATGCATTTTGAATATATTGACTTATGTCCTTGTTGCATTGCACCTTACATACTTAGTACATTCAAATGTACTAACGAATGCTCCTTTTTATCATCCTCCACATGGCTAGCTCGATGCTTCGGAGAGGAGCATTGGTGACTCCTCAAGTCTAAGGACACTATCTACATTGATCTTTCTATGTGAAGACTTCTTTATGTTGAAAACTTGCTATCATGAGGGTGAGCCTGGGAAGTGTCTTGGCCCCGCTCCATTCTAAGTTAGAGGTATTGTTGGATGCTATATTATGTCATGTTATGAGCTTGTCTCTTTTATGCTTTTATGAATATCAAAGACTTCACTTAGTGCCACTTCTCTTTTTAATTATGTCTTGTTGATGCTTATTTTTCTTCCGCGACCAAGGATGTGTGAATGATCTGCTAAGAGACTTGTTTGGGCTCCCCTCCGGTTCCCCATTCGTCATGTCACATTTAAGCCCTAGGCTTGGGTCATGACAATAAAAAAATAGTGCTTGAGAGAGAAGAAAGAAGTACGTAAGATTAAAGAATTCAAGAGGATTCTTTAGAGCTTAATAGTTGATAGCTTTATCCCAGGTATGTAAGGCTAAATAAAAAGCATGAGATTATTCTCTCATGTGCCCCCTTAAATGGTCTTAGATGAGTGTTGATAGTTCATGAGTCTAGACACATGATTGTTGATGAGTTTTCTTGAAATGTATTATTAATTACATGTATTTTCTTATGTTGATGATCATCATGAACTTATTTCTTAAATTGAATATTTTTATGAGATATTGTATAAACCTATACATTAATTGTTAAAAAAATGCATGAAAGAAGATAGGGGTTGAATCTAGAGACTTAATTGAGCGAGTCGATAGAGTTTGTGATTATGTATGTAGGAATGATGAAAGATTGGTACTATCTGATGGTCCATGAGTCTTCCCAAATGAACTCTAATGAATTATCTATTTGATTGTTCCCTAATGATTGTTCTAAGCCTTGAGGTAATGATTGAAATGCTGGTAGATTAGATTATTATAGTATCTATGACACTGATTAAATGATAGTGCCTATACGAGGCTAATTTGAGATGAGACGATTGAGATAGCTTGATTGGTTTAATTGGATGGATTATTTTATGAGCATAGAGTCATGTGAGTAGTATCGAGCACCAAAAGAGTAAGAGTTAATTCAACTCGCACTCATCAAACTATGTGGCCATGTGTAGGTGAGGATTAGGACCATCACATCACACTATTTTGAGGTTCCCTCTTACTAGAAGTCCTTAAAATCAATAAAGGATTTATAGATTGTTGTCTCTATTTGGAATTGTCCATTATGGGTTTGATTCATTCCCTACCTGACAAGTATGGAATAGTTGTGGCAACATCAGTGAGATTGTTGTACAATCGCTAGCTCATAAGTAATTATTTTCGAATAAGAAAAACTTCCAGAAAGTTCCCAAACTGAGTACTCTGAGTTGAGATGAGATGAGATGAGACGAGATGAGTCCTTCTGAGATGAGTTTGCTTTGATTGATGAGGTTTGACGGGTTAGATGGGTCATTTGTCGACTTGTTCTTGCTTTCTAAAAACACTTGACATGTTGATTGTTATTATTCTGAGTTAATTGTTGTTTCAATATTATTCGACTTGTTTTGGTTTCATTTTGCTATTTTACATACCGTACACTCCACTTACTGATGTCAATCTATGCTGCATCATGTTATGATGCAAATATAGGGAATAGAGATCATCAAAAGATGCATCGTTGAGGATCTTTGATGTTCAACTAGTTAGTGAGCCTCCCTACTACTAAAGATTCATATGCTATCTTCATATTTCTTTAGAGTTAGATAGTTATTAGCTTTATTTTGGATTGATGTAGCCATGGGTCTATCATTGACACCACCTAATAGTGATTGAGGCTTCAATAGACTAGAGTCGAATGTTAATTGTTAAGGTTGTGAGCTAGTTCTTTGTACTAGCTTTTTATCATTATTATTATTTGAGATTACATAGATATGCCTATTTATATTTGTTATGTTTTCTGCTGATTAGTATAATTTAATGATTGGATGATTGTGATGAGGCCAAGTGGCTCGTTTGAGGACTAGCAATAGTCTCTGGTTGCCAGCCATGTCTTGGGTACCCTTGTGGGGCATGACAAACTTGGTATCAGAGAACAAGTTCATGTGTCCTAAGGAGTATATGAAGCTATGTCTAGTAGAGTCTTGTTTATGGGTGTGTTGTAAACCATACTTGATAAGAAGGAGGCTATAGGACATTAGGAATTGTTTCCTTTTATTCTTGTTGTAAATCATGCTATAGAGTTATGCTCTACGAAATTTCTATTCTAATTCGTGCTTTGCACATTGCAGAGTTGTGAACATGCCTCCTAGAAGAGTTCTCAGAGGTAGAGGACATCCCGCCAGACAACATGTTAACCCACTGAGCCTCAGGGACATAAGGAGCCCACGGAACAAGCTGTCCCTGTTGCACAACCATCGCAAGATGAGGTATCCAATGCTGAGCTTCACTAGGCTATTCAAAATCTAGCGCAGGCTGTTATAACACCTCCTGCGAGAAAAGAAGCAGGTTGACAGGATACCCATGATACTTCTAGAGTCCGAAAATTCTTGATGTTGAAACCGCCTAAGTTCACATGGTCTTCATTCACTGAGGATCCTGAGAACTATATGGAGGAGCTTCAGAAAGTGTTCTAAGTGATGCATGTGGCTGATATTGACATAGTGGAACTGGATGCTTACCAACTTAAGGGTGTGGCCAATCTTTGGTATTATCAATGAAGGGAGGGTAGTGGAGAGGATGCCCCCGTACTGACTTGGGCTATGTTCGAGGATGCTTTCTTGGGGCTCTTCTTCCCAATGGAGCGAAGAGAGGCTAAGGTAAGAGAGTTCTTGAACTTGAAATAGCGCTTTATGACTATGCAAGAGTATGGGCTGAAGTTTACATAATTGTCTCTCTAAGCTCCGGACATGCTTGCTAATAAGAGGAAGAGGATGGGGATGTATGTTGATGGGTTGAATAGAGGGCCGAAGAGAGATGAGAGGGGAGCAATGTTCATGAGTGACATGGATATTGGGAGATTGATAACCTTTGTGCAACAAGCTGATGAGGAGAGGCAGCATGATAAAGAGGAGTTCAGAAATAAGAACGCAAAAACATCCATCCATGAGGTTAGAAAGAAGGGTAATGAGAAATGATTTCCCGCACCATCATCTGCTAGAGCACCTGCACCTAGAGTTAGAAATGACAAAAGGTCCCAAAATGTTGGAGCCCACAGATCTCGGTCACAAGCCAGTGTGGCTCAAGGTTCACTAGGTAACCCAGCATATGGTAAGTGTGGAAAGTTGCACTTGGGATTGCCACGAGGGGAGTGATGTATGCTACAAGTGTGTCCAAGTGGGTCACTACCAGAGAGATTGTCCAAAGTAGGCTGATTGGGCTTAATCTTCTGCACTAGCCCTACCTACTAAAGGGAATCATAGAAGTACTACGTCAGGCACAAATAGGGCCACAAATAGTTTGTATGCCATAGGTAGTTGACATGATCAGGAGAACTCCCAAATGTTATGATGAGTATGATTCGAGTCTTTTCTATTAATAGTTATGTGTTGGTAGATCCAGGTGCCATATTATCTTTTGTAACTCCTTTTGTGGCTAGTAAATTTGATAGAACCCCTGAGAGTCTTCTTCAACCCTTTGATGTTTCTACTCTAGTGGGTAAGTCTATTCGAGTTGAGAGAGTCTGTAGAGCTTATGTAGTATCCATCCATCATAAGGATACTATCATTGATTTGATTGAATTAGATGTGACTGATTTTGATTTGATCCTTGGCATTGATTGGCTCCACGCCTATTATGCCACTGTTAATTATAGAGCCTGAACCGTTAAGTTCTAATTTTCGAATGAATTGGTTCTAGAGTGGATGGGTGATTCTGTCACGACCCAAGCATAGGGCCTAGACATGACACTGCGAATGGGAACCCGAAGGGACCCCAGAAAATCCTCTTAGCATATTAATCACACATGCTTGGTCACAGAAGAAAAGTAAACAACAATAAGAAGACATATAAAACAAGAGAAGTGGGACTAAGGGAAGTCTTTGGTAAACATAAAAGCATAAAAAGTCAAGCTCCTAGCATATGTTCATCACAATATATAACAACACCTCTAACATAGAACAAAGCAAGGGCAAAGACCTAGTAACAAGTGTTCAATATAAAGAAGTATCAAAATAGCAAGAGTATCATAGATAGCGTCCTCAGACTTGAGGCCTCAACAAAACTTATCTCCAAAGTACCGAACTAGCCACGTGGAGGACGATCAAAATGTGCTCCGGCCTCTACATAGTAATATTATGTAGGCATAGAGTATGCAGTAGTATGTTTAAATGTACTAAGTATGTAGGATGCAATGCATCAATTCATAAGCCAATGTAGTCAAAATGCATAATCATAGGCAACAGATAAGTATAATCTCAAAATGGCATGCACGAGTAATGTTTGAAATAAAACATGCTTGTCAATCGTACAACTTATATAGTTATGGTACATGTGTAGGAAAAGACCTTAACCCACATAGACCAAGTGAGCTACTACTTGGAATTCAAGGCATGTCACCCCCTTGGTAAGGTGTTGAGGAATGTCACCCCCTCAACAAGGTGATCGAGGAATGTCACCCCCTCAACAAGGTGATTGAGGAATGTCACCCCCTAGACAAGGTGTGGTCTACTTGCCATAGTAGCCATACAATGAAAAATCTGAGGCATGTCACCCCTTAATCAAGGTGATTTAGGAATGTCACCCCCTCAATATTGTGTGGTCTACTTGCCATGGTAGCCATACAATGAATAATACGAGGCATGTCATCCCTTCATCAAGGTGATTGAGGCATCTAACCCTCTCAACAAGGAGTGGTATAACTAGATGGATCCACCATAAAGCCATAACAGAGATCATGTATAACCTATTGTGGCACATAATTTAAAGAGTAAGACTTTATGTAAGGACCCCTTGAGTCAAGCCCCCATCTTAAGCCTCAAGCAGTGCTAAGTCTAATCCCACGGTTTACTTGAAATAACCGTACTTTAGTCATAACATGAATAACTTGTAAGAGGCATGATAACATGACTTGAGTAGCTTATAAACATTCCTGACCTCTAATAATGAGCCTGACTTGAACATGATAATAAATAAAAACCATTCATGATCGCCTGCTTTAACATGAATGGCTCACAAGAGGTAAAAACCTTGAAATAGGGATTAACGTGATACTTGCAACATCGTAGATACTTTTCATGAATTAATTACATACATGAAAGTCCTTAATCATCATGAAGTCACTTTACTTGCAAATCATGTAATAGATCATCAATAACTTGAGAATTCTTGTCATGACATTTTATTAAACACTTGGCGGGTTCATAATGTTTGTTCAAAATCATGTAATTCAAGAGTGAAATAATATGAGAAAACGCAATGCAATTCAACCCATCAACATATAGTAAAATCCTCATGTAGAGTACCTTGAAATTCATCACAAAGAGTTATGATAATTCATAATTTCATAGCTCAAAACATGTGTAGTCTCAATAGGCAAAATCAATTCATGTTATAAGCACAATATAGATAGTCATGCACAATAAATCAACATTTAATAAAACTCCAACATAATTTATATTCATAATCCATAAAAAGAGGTACTCATAGATGATTCAACTTGAAAATATGGAATTTTCATAAAAAGGAAGATTGGGCTCCATGGGTGAAAGGATCCAATGGATGAAACCCACATACCTCAAACATGGGTTTTCATGAATTAAGCTTGAAGGAAACTTTAAGTTGAAGTAAATCCTTGAGTTCCAAAGTTAATCTTGAAATCTATGAATTTGGAATGAGATATATGGTTAAGTCTTAGAGAGGTCTTTGAAAGAGTTTTGAGTGATGTAGAGTTGAAAAATGGATAAGTAGGGGTGATTTCACATTTTAGTGGGCATGGGGATATGACCCCAAATGCCCTTGGGTGCATAGGAAAAAGTAAGGAAAAGGCTGAAGTGTTTCACGTCTAGTCCACTACGTGGATCGATCCCGAAGGAAGAAATAACACTGATCCACACCACAGGCATGTCACGGCCTGGGCGCGAACGGACACTGTTTTACGAAAATTCGCGAAAATTATTTTTTTCTACAGGTTTTCTAAAATTTGGGTCATACCCATTTCCCACCCAATTTTTCCCCTGATCAAGAAAATGAAGTCGAATTTTCGATAGCACACACGAATTTTGATATATATGAAAATTACAATTACGGGTATTCTAAAGCAGATTTTTGGGGCACTTTAATATCTCCCCCTTGAGAATATCCGTTCCCGAATTTCAAAGAAACGTACATAAGAGAAGTAATCATGAAGATTTCATCCTGACATAAATACAATAATACATTTAAACATCATTTCAAAAAGTCTCAACATGGATGTAAAAAATCATCATAAACTGGTTACCATGAACATGAATGCATGACAAATGACTTAAGGGTTGAAACTTAAGACTTGAAATCATATAAGGGACTTAAATTAGTACCTTCAGCTTGAGTAGAGTATAAAAGATATGGATATCGCTTCACGTCCGCCTCGGCTTCCCAAGTGGTACTTTCAACTTGTTGATTCCTCCAAAGGACCTTGACGGAAGCTATATCTTTGTTTCTCAACCTTTTCACTTGTCTATCCAAAATTTCCACTGGGACCTCCTCATAAATCAAATTATCTTCTATAGCACCCATAACATCCAAGGGCACTGTAGCACTTGGGTCACCTACACACTTTCTCAACATAGATACGTGGAAGACTTGATGAACCATACTCATCTCCATAGGCAACTCCAACACATAAGCAACTTTACCCACTCTCCTCAAAATATTGTAAGGACCCACAAATCTTGGGCTTAATTTTCCTTTCTTGCCAAACCGGACCACACCCTTAATGGGTGAGGCATTCAAGTAAACTTAAACACCAACCATAAACTCAAGATCTCTTTTGCTCACATTGGAGTAGGACTTTTGTCTACTTTGGGCTATTTCTAATCTGTCCCTTATCAACCACATCTTCTCCAAGGCCTCCATGACCAGATCCAGACCTAGTAAAACCATTTCCCCCACTTCAAAGCACCCGACCAGTGATCTATGATGCCTAACATAAAGAGCTTCAAAAGGATCCATACCAATGCTTAAGTGGCAGCTATTGCTGAAAGCAAACTCAATGAGTGGAAGATATTCATCCCAACTACCTTAAACTCAAAAACACAAGCTCTAAGCATATAGTCAAGAGTTTTGATAGTCCTCTAAGATTGACCATCCGTTTGAGGATGAAAACCCGTACTAAGTTTAACTTTGGTACCAAGAACTCTTTGGAAGGACCTCTAAAAGTGAGAAGTGGATTGAGTACCATGATCCAAAATGATAGAAAAGGGCACCCCATGCAATCTAAACAAATCATGTATATACAACCTGGCATAATGTTTGTCACTATAAGTAGTCTTGACTGGACGAAAGTAGGCCAACTTTGTCATTCTATCCACAACACCCCAAATACATAAAAAAAAGTTTCATAGTATTAGGAAAACCAACCACAAAATCCATGTGGATCTCTTCCTACTTACAAGTATGTATCTCTATGTCTTGGGCTAGGCCACCTGGCTTTTGATGTTTGGCTTTCACTTGTTGGCAGTTCTGACATCCAGATATGAACTTGGTAATGACCCTCTTCATACCACCCCACCAGTACATGTCCTTCAAGTATCTATACATCTTTGTAGAACCAGGGAGAATGGAATCAGATAAATTATGGGCCTCCATCAAGATCAATTCTTTCAATTCATCTACATTTGGCACACACAACCTACCTTGGTACCTAAGGGTATCATATCGTCCTTGGGAGAAAACCTCCTCTTTACCATCTTTCACTAAGGCCTTCAACTTTAGAAAGGCGGGGTCAAGGTCTTGTTTTGCTTTTACCTCCTCAATCAAGGAAGATTTAGAAAGATCAACAACCACTACTGTAATGACCCAAACCTAGGGACTAGATGTAACACAATGAATGGGAACCCGAAGGGACCCCAAACAAGCCACTTAGTGTATCATACACACATCCTTGGTCGTGGAAACAAAATAAACAACAACAAGAGATAAATAAGGAAACAGGGCTAAGGAAAGTCTAAGATAATCATAAAATACTCAAGAGTCAAGCTCAAAGCATCAATACATCAACTTTTCCAGAAACAACTCTAAACATAGATTGGCCAGGAAGCCAAGACACTTTCCGAGATCACCCTCATAGTATCCAGTGTTCAATATAACGAAAATAACAAAAAGGCAAGAGTAACACAGATAGCATCCTTAGACTTGAGGAATCACCAAAGCATCGAACTAGCCACGTGAAGGATGATCGAGAGGTGCTCTGATTCCTACATGGTAACATCATGTAGGCATAGAGTATGCGTTAGTACATTTGAATGTACTAAATATGTAGGAGGCAATGCAACAAGACAAGGCAACAAAGTCAAAATGTATAATCATAAGCAATGGATAAGTATAATATCAATATGGCATGCATGATCAATACTTGAGGTAAAACAAGCTTGTAAATCATATACCTTGCAAATATAGATTACATGTGTAAGAAGAGACAATATCCACAAAGTCCAAGCATACTATTACTTGAACACCAAGGCATGTCACCCGCCTTGGAAGGGGATTGAGGTACCTACCCCTCAACGTGGTAGTAAGGGAATGCCACCCTCCTACATGGTGATTGAGGTACATACCTCTTAACGTGGTAGTACGAGCATGCCACCCCCGACAAAGTGATTGAGGTATACTCTCAACATGGTGATACGGGTATGCCACCCCTCGACAAGGTTATTGAGGTACATATCGCTCAAGAAGGCAGTACGGGTATGCCACCCACTAACAAGGTGAGTGAGGCTTATCACCCCCTCAACAGGGTGTGATCAACTTGCAACACCATAGATACATTCCATTGGTTCAATGCATACATATAATCCCTTAATCTACGTAACGTCATTAGACTTGTAAACTATGCAGTAGACCATTAATAACTCAAGAATCCTTGTCAAGACATTTTATTAAGCACTTGTTGGGTGTGTAATGCTAGTTCATAATCATGAAATTAAAGAGTGAAATAATATGAGAAAACTCAATGTAAATCAACCAACCAACACATATGAAAACTCTCATGTAAGATACCTTGAAATCGATCATCAAATCTCATGATAGATCATAGTTTCTTGGCTCAAAACAGGCATAGTCAATCAAAAATTCATAAAAGCCCAACAAGATTTATAATCACTATTCATAATAAGTGATACCCATAGATAATCCAACTCGAAAACATGAAATTTTCATAAAAAGGGAAGTTTAGGCATGGGTGAAAGGACCCAATGGTTGAAACTCACATACCTAAATTTGGCGATTCCTTGATGTAGACATGTAGGAGACTTGAAGCTTGAATGGGTTCTTGAGATCCAGAATTAAGATTCTGACACTTGAATTTAGATGAATTATTTGTTAAGTGTTAGAGAGAGTTTTGAGAGGGTCTTGAGTGATATATAATTTAAAAAATGGCTAAGTATAGGTGTTTTTATGTATATGTGGTCATAGGGCCATGACTCCAAGGCCCTTGGCTTGAAAAAGTATTTTGAGGAAAAATTAACACCGATCTGCGCCCTAGCGCGTCGTGCCTAGGGTGCAGATTGCCATTGGAATTTGTAATTTCTCAAAATTTATTTTTTTCTACGGGTTCTCTAAAGTCATGGTTAGACCCATTTTCTTATTCAATTTCACTATTTGATTAAGAATATGAAGTCAGATTTTTTATATCACACACGAATTTTGAGATATATAAAAATTACGATTATGGGCATTTCCGAAGCATATTTTTAGGGTGTTTCAATACCTGCCCCTTGGGAATATTCGTCCCCGAATATCAAAGAAATGTATATAAGAGAAGTAATCGTATACAAAAAATGCATCTAAACATCATTTTCAAAAATCTCAACATGAGTTTCAAAAATGACCATGAACTTGTCAACATAAACATGAATGCGTGCATAATGACATAAGTGCTGAAACTTAAGACTTGGATTCATATAAGGGATTTAAATTAGTACCTTAGGCTTGAGTAGAGTGGCAGAGATATGGATATCGCTTTCTCATGTCTGCCTCAGCTTTGCATGTGGCACTTTTAACTTGTTGGTTCCTCCAAAGGACCTTGACGAAAGCTACATCCTTGTTTCTCAACCTCTTTACTTGTCTATCAAAAATCTCCATCCGGAGTTACTCATATGTCAGATTGTCCTCTATAACATCCAACATCTGAGGGCACCATAACACTAGGATCACCCACATATTTCCTCAACATGGACACATGGAAGACCGAATGAACCATATTCATATCAATGGGCAACTCCAACTCATTAGCCACCTTATCAATCCTACTCAACAATCTATAAAGACCCATAAACATTAGGCTCAGATTACCCTTCTTGCCAAAACAGACTACACCCTTCATGGGTGAGACTTTCAAGTAGAAATCGCCAACTTCAAACTCAATATCTCTTCTCCTCACATTGGAATAGGACATTTGTCAACATTGGGTTGTTTTCACTCTCTCCCTAATCAATTTTAAAATCCATGATAAAATCTGGACCTAGCAAATCCATTTCAAAAAATTAAAACCACCTAATCGGGGATCTACAATGCCTACCATAAAGAGCTTAAAAAGGAGTCATACCAATGCCTGTGTGGTTGCTATTGTTGTAAGCAAATTCAATGAATGGAAGATGCTCATCGCAACTACACTTAAACTCCAAAACACAAGCTCTAAGCATATCCTCAAGGGTTTGGATAGTTCTCTCGACTTGGCTATGCATTTGAGGGTGATAGGTCGTGCTAAGCTTTAGCTTGGTACCGAGTCCTCTTTGAAATGACCTCCAAAAGTGTGAAGTCAATTGAGCACCACGATCTGAAATGATAGACAAAGGCACGCCATGCATTCTAACCAACTCATGTATATACAACTTAGAATAATCTTCGGTACCATAAGTAGTTTTGACTGGTAGGAAGTGAACCGACATTGTCATTCTATCCACAACAACCCAAATAGAATTAAAATGTATTCCTAGTCTTAGGTAACCCAACAACAAAATCTATGTTGATTTCTTCCTATTTCCATATAGGAATCTATATATCTTGGGCTAGGCCACCCGACATTTGATGTTCGGCTTCACTTGTTAGCAATTATGACATCCGGGTATGAACTTTGCAATGTCTTCCTTCAAACCACCCTACTAATACACTTCCCTCAAGTCTCTATACATCTTTGTAGAACTAGGGTGAGTGGAATAGGCTGAATTATGGGCCTCCTTCATGATCAATTCTTCCAAATCACCTATATTTTGCACACACAATGTACCTTAGTACCTAAGCGTACCATCTCTTCCTTGGGAGAAAACCTCCTCTTTACCATCTTTCACCAAGGCCTTCAACTCTAGAAAGGCGGGGTCAAGGTCTTGTTTTGCGTTTACCGCCTCAATAAAGGAAGATTTAGAAAGATCAACAACCACTACTATCATGACCCAAGCCTAGGGCCTAGATGTGACACAATGAATAGGAACCCGAAGGGACCCCAAACAAGCCACTTAGTATATCATACACACATCCTTGGTCGTGGAAACAAAATAAACAACAACAAGAGATAAATAAGGGAAACAAGGCTAAGGAAAGTCTCAGATAATTGTAAAATACTCAAGAGTCATGCGCAAAGCATAAATACATCAACTTTTCCAGAAACAACTCTAAACATAGATTGTCCAAGAAGCCAAGACACTATCCGGGATCACCCTCATAGTATCCAGTGTTCAACATAAGGAAAATAACAAAAAGGCAAGAGTAACACAGATAGCGTCCTTGGACTTGAGGAATCACCAAAGCATCGAACTAGCCACGTGAAGGATGATCAAGAGGTTCTCCGGTTCCTACATGGTAACATCATGTAGGCATAGAGTATGCGTTAGTACATTTGAATGTACTAAGTATGTAGGAGGCAATGCAACAAGACATAGGCAACAAAGTCAAAATGCATAATCATAAGCAATGGATAAGTATAATATCAATATGGCATGCATGATCAATACTTGAGGTAAAACAAGCTTGTTAATCATGTACCTTGAAAATATAGATTACATGTATAGGAAGAGACCATATCCACAAAGTCCAAGCACACTATTACTTGAACACCAAGGCCTGTCACCCTCTTGGAAGGGGATTGAGGTACCTACCCCTCAACGTGGTAGTAAGGGAATGCCACCCCCTACAAGGTGATTGAGGTACATACCTCTCAACGTGGTAGTACGAGCATGCCACCCCCGACAAAGTGATTGAGGTACACTCTCAACATGGTAATACGGGCATGCCACCCTTCGACAAGCTGATTGAGGTACATATCGCTCAAGAAGTCAGTACGAGTATGCCACCCACTGACAAGGTGAGTGAGGCTTATCACCCCCTCAACAGGGTATGATCAACTTGCAATGCCATAGATACATTCCATTGGTTCAATGCATACATATAATCCCTTAATCTACGTAACGTCATTAGACTTGTAAACCATGCAATAGACCATCAATAACTCAAGAATCCTTGTCAAGACATTTTGTTAAACACTTGCTGGGTTTGTAATGCTAGTTCAAAATCATGAAATTTAAGAGTTATATAATATGAGAAAACTCAATGTAAATCAACCAACCAAGACATATGAAAACTCTCATGTAAGATACCTGGAAATCCATCATCAAATCTCAGAATAGATCATAATTTCTTGGCTCAAAACATGCATAGTCAATCAAAAATTCATAAAAGCCCAACAAGATTTATAATCAATATTCATAATAAGAGATACCCATAGATAATCCAACTCGAAAACATGAAATTTTCATAAAAAAGGAAGTTTAGGCACCATGGGTGAAAGGACCCAATGGTTGAAACTCACATACCTAAATTTGGCGATTCCTCGATGTAGACATGTAGGAGACATGAAGCTTGAATGGAGTTCTTGAGATCCAGAATTAAGATTCTGACACTTGAATTTAGATGAATTATTTGTTAAGTGTTAGAGAGAGTTTTGAGAGGGTCTTGAGTAATATAGAATTTAAAAAATGGCTAAGTATAGGTATTTTTACGTATATGTGGTCATAGGGCCATGAAACCCAGGCCCTTGGGACAAAATAGTATTTTGAGGAAAAATTAACACCAATCTGCACCCCTGGCGCGCCGTGCCTAGGGTGCAGATCGCCACTGGAATTTGTAATTTCTCAAAATTTATTTTTTTCTACGGGTACTCTAAAGTCGTGGTTATACCCATTACATATTCAATTTCGCTCTCTGATTAAGAATATGAAGTCGGATTTTTGATATCACACACGAATTTTGAGATATATAAAAATACGATTATGGGCATTTACGAACCATATTTTTGGGGTGTTTCAATACCTGCCCCTTGGGAACATTCGTCCCCGAATGTCAAAGAAATATATATAAGAGATGTAATCATATACAAAAATATCATTTTCAAAAATCTCAAAACATGAGTTTCTAAAATGACCATGAACTTGTCAACATAAATATGAATGCATGCAAAATGACATAACCGCTGAAACATAAGACTTGGATTCATATAAGGGATTTAAATAAGTACCTTAGGCTTGAGTAGAGTGGCAGAGATATGGATATCTCTTTCTCATGTATGCCTCAGCTTCGCATGTGATACTTTCAGCTTGTTGGTTCCTCCAAAGGACCTTGACAAAAGCTACATCCTTGTTTCTCAACCTCTTTACTTGTCTATCCAAAATCTCCATCCGGAGTTCCTCATATGTATGATTGTCCTCTATAACATCCAACATCTGAGGGCACTATAGCACTAGGATCACCCACATATTTCCTCAACATGGACACATGGAAGACCGGATGAACCATATTCATATAGATGGGCAACTCCAACTCATTGGCCACCTTATGAATCCTTCTTAACAATCTATAAAGACCCATAAACATTAGGCTCAGCTTACCCTTCTTGCCAAATCAGACTACAGCTTTCATGGGTGAGACTTTCAAGTAGAAACCACCAACTTCAAACTCAATATCTCTTCTCCTCACATTGGAATAGGACATTTGTCAACATTGGGTTGTTCTCACTCTCTCCCTAATCAACTTTACCTTCTCCAAGGTCTCCCTGACAAAACCCGGGCCTAGCAAAGCCATTTCCCCAACTTCAAACCACCCAACCGGGGATCTACAACGCCTACTATAAACAGCTTAAAAAGGAGTCATACCAATGCCTGTGTGGTAGCTATTGTTGTAAGCAAATTCAATGAATGGAAGATGCTCATCACAACTACCCTTAAACTCCAAAAACACAAGCTCTAAGCATATCCTCAAGGGTTTGGATAGTTCTCTCGGCTTGGCTATGCATTTGAGGGTGATAGGCCGTGCTAAGCTTTAGCTTGGTACCAAGTCCTCTTTGGAATGACCTCTAAAAGTGTGAAGTCAATTGAGCACCATGATCTGAAATAATAGACAAAGGCACTCCATGCATTCTAACCAACTCATGTATATACAACTTAGAATAATCTTCGGCACCATAAGTAGTTTTGACCGATAGGAAGTGAACCGACATTGTCATTCTATCCACAGCAACCCAAATAGAATTAAAATGTATTCCTAGTCTTAGGCAACTCAACCACAAAATCTATGTTTATTTCTTTCTATTTCCAAATAGGAATCTCTATATCTTGGGCTAGGCCACCCGACCTTTGATGTTCGGCTTCACTTGTTAGCAATTGTGACATCCGGGTATGAACTTTGCAATGTCTTCCTTCAAACCACCCCACTAATACACTTCCCTCAAGTATCTATACATCTTTGTAGAACTAGGGTGAGTGGAATAGAATGAATTATGGGCCTCCTTCAAGATGAATTGTTCCAAATGCCCATATTTTGCACACACAGTGTACCTTAGTACCTAAGTTCACTATCTCCCCCTTGGGAGAAAACCTCCACTTTACCATCTCTCACCAAGGCATTCAACTCTATCAAGGTGGTGTCAAGATCATGGTTTGTCTTTACCTATTTAATTAAAGAAGACTTGGAACCATCAACAACCACTATACTACCATTAGCATCTTCATCCAACCTGACCCCCAATCTTACCAACCGCTGAACCTCTCTAGCCACCTCTTTGCCACTATTATCAACATGAGTTAGGCTACCCATAGACGTCGTACTAAAGTATCCACCACAACATTAGCTTTGTCGGAGTGATACTGCACACTCATATCATAATCTTTAAGGAGCTCTAACCACCTTCTTTGCTTCAAGTTAAGATCTTTGTGGGTGAACAGATATTGGAGACTGTTGTGATCGGTGAACACATCAACATGAACCTCGTACAAGTAGTGATGCAAATTTTCAAAGAAAATACCACGGCCGCCAATTCAAGATCATGGGTTGGATAATTCTTCTGATGCACCTTAAAATGCCTAGAGGAAATAGGGATGTATATATGGTGGGTTAGGGCAGGGAAAGCCTTAACCTATTAATATTGTGACCCATACTACCCTGCCCTGTTTAGAATCTTTGAAGTAGATTACCCTGCCCTGCCTGTCTCAGTAAGCCATACCCTGCCCCACCCCATTTTCAGTGAATTTGATGAAAAAGAACAACAATATCATGACTCTAAGAGCTTAAGAACTTGGCCAGAAGCAAAGCATTACAATATTGCCAAAAACTTTTTTTTTTAGACCGAACATAAACACAAAAATAGCTGACAACAGGCATAATAAGTGGCTGGAAGTATTGCCAGAAACTTTTTTTTATACGCACAATAACAGTAAAGATTGTATATGCTATAACAACAATCATTTAACACCAATAACACATGTATATGCAACAAAAAATGTTCAACCAACCTAATATTATTATGACCAGCAAAGGAATTAACAAACTTCTTCCTTGGACAATAGCAACAGTAGCAGCTCATACATTAGAAGGCAAGACGGGTAAAATTTTCTTTAATCTGATCCATTTGTAATTTGGGCCTACCTACACTGCCCTAACCCATTACAATTTTTTAAAAATAATATTGCACCTGCTCCAACCTACCTTGCCCTATTTAATCCTTTCCCTGCCCTTCCCCAATAAGGATATGAACTTGGCAATGTCCCTCTTTATACCGGCCCACCAGTATACTTCCTTCAAGTCTCTATATATCTTTGTAGAACTAGGGTGAATGGAATAAGATGAATTATGGGCCTCTTTCATGATCAATTCATCCATATTTGGCACACACAACCTACCTTGGTACCTAAGGGTATCATCTGCCCCTTGGGAGAAAACCTCCACTTTACCATCTTCTACTAAGGACTTCAACTCTAGCAAGGCGGGGTCAAGGTCTTGTTTTGTGTTTGCCTCCTCAATCAAGGAACATTTAGAACAATCAACAACCACTACTGTCACGACCCAAGCCTAGGGTCTAGATGTAGCACAACGAATGGGAACCTAAAGGGACCTTAAACAAGCCTCTTAGCATATCATACACACATTCTTGATCGTGAAAGCAAAATCAACAACAACAAGAGATATAAATAAGGAAAACAGGACTAACGAAAGTCTAGGATAATAAAATACTCAAGAGTCAAGCTCAAAGCATAAATACACCAATTGTTCCAACAACACCTCTAACAATAGATTGGAGCATGGGTCAAGACACTCTCCGGGCTCACCCTCATAGTAACAAGTGTTCAACATAAGGGAAATAACAAAAAGGTAAGAGTAACATAGATAGCTTCCTCAGACTTGAGGATCGCCAAAGCGTATCTCCAGAGCACCGATCTAGCCACGTGGAGGATGATCAAGAGGTGCTCTGGTTCCTACATGGTAACATCATGTAGACATAGAGTATGTGTTAGTACATTTGAATATACTAAGTATGTAGGA
>JAABOM020115690.1:0-23364 GCA_011800125.2 Solanum clarkiae | reverse complement strand
GATTATTATCTACTCTCATGTTCAAGTTAGGCTCACTAATAGAGGTCAAACATGTTTATAAGCTTCTCATGTCATGATATCATGTTTCTTACAAGTTGTTCAAGTTACGACTATTTTAAGTATTCCATGGGATTTGACTTAGCACTGATTGAGGCTTAAGAATGGAGCTCGACTCAAGGGGTCCTTATAGAAAGTCTTTAGCCTATGAACAATGTGCTACATAGGATTATGTGATATCCTTTTTACGGTTTCCAGTGGATCCATATAGTTACACCACACCTTGTCGAGGGGGAATGACATGCCTCGATCACCTTGTTGGGGGGGGGGGGGTTAACATTCCCCAGATTATTCATATTATCATATATGGTTTACCTTGGCATGTATACCACACCTTCTCGAGTGAATGATATGCTTAGATCAACTAGATGAGGGGGTGACATGCCTCGATCACCTTACCAAGAGGTTGACATACCTTAGATTCCAAGTAGTAGTTCACTTAGTCTATATCGGTTAAGGTCTCTTCCCACACATGTATTATGTACTATGCAAGTTGAATGTTTTACAAGCATGTTTCATTACAAGCATTAATAATGCTAGCCATGTTGAGATTATATATCCAATGCTTATGATTATGCATATTGAATATATTGGCTTATGCCTTTGTTGCATTCATGTCACGACCCAAACCTGGGGCCTAGTCATGACACAGCGTAGGGGGAGCCCGAAGGGACCCCAAGCAAGCTTTATAACATATTATTACACATCCCTGGTCGCGAAAGAAATAAAATACAACAAGTAGTAGTAAATCAATTTAGAAGGGGCTAAGGGACAACTTCATAACATCAACATTTATGAGTCAAAAAGAGTCAATGCTCATAACATAAATACATCACATGTCTAACAACACCACTACTATATAAGAGCGGAGGCCAAGACAAAGAAACTGGGCTCACCCTCAGTCAAAACATAAGTCAAGAGAGAAAGTCTTAATACATAGAAAGAGATCATATATAATATCCTCGAAGTGGAGGATTCACCAACAAGCTTGAGCGAAGTCACACTAGCCACGGGGAGGAGGATGCTCAAGTTGGACTCTAGTTCCTACATGGTGACATAATGTAGATATAGGCTATGTGTTAGTATGTTTGAATGTACTAAGTATATAGGATGCAATGCAACAATAGATAGGCATCATAATCGAAATGCTTAGTTACACAATAGATGAACCTATGACAATATGACATGAATGGAAGATGCTTGAGTTAAATCATACTTTCATGCTTGACTTCGTGCAATATAATACCTATCACCTGCTTGGATAGGCGCATGAGGTATGGACCCCTTCATAAGGTTGTTGAGGTACATACCCCCTAACGGGTTGATGGGTACGAACCCTTAACATTGTTGATGGAGTACAAACCCCCCAACATGGTTAATAGGCACAAACCCCTAACGTGGTTGATGGAAAATCGCATCCTACCAGCCATGGTGACAAGAGTACAAACCCCTCGAGTTGATGAGTACAAATCTCCAACAAGGTGTTGATGGATAGTTGCACCCTGCCACCCGTGGTGACGGAGTACAAACTCCACGATAGTTTATCAAGGTAAGAACCCCATGATACGGTTACCTAGCACACAACCCCTGAGTAGGGCATGGTCACAAGCCAACACTATATAGAAGAATATCATTTATAGCTTTATCCCTCTCATCATCATCTAGCCATCATATACATACATACATTTCATTATCGTTTCATCATCATTTTTATCGTCATTTCATCATCATATACATACATACATTCCATTATCATTTCATCATAATTCTCTCATTATTTTACCATCATATAGTTATTTAACTCATTAGACAAGCATTGGGCCCTCAACTGCTTAATAAACCATAACCGAACATTTTATCAAACTGGACATTTTATCAAACACTTAGAGGGTGTGTAGTGCTAGTGCAAAGCTATGCAATTCAAGAGTGAAATCATGCAAGGAAATTCAATGTAAAACCTTCAATAGATACTTGATAACACCCTCATGCGATGTACATCAAAACCCTCGATAAAATCTTACAATAGATCTTAGATTCATAGCCAAAAATGGTAAAACAATCACAATTTCATAAACTCCAATATAGTGTGCAGTGATATTCATAATATTTAATACCCATGAGTAAAACAACTTTAAATCATGCAACTTTGAGGAAATGAAGCTTGGGAATTATGGGTAAAAGGAACCCATGAAAGAAACGCACATACCTTAGCTTCGGAGATGAACTTGATGAAGATTGGAGATGGAGACTTGAAGCTCGAGTACAATCCTTAAGATCCGGAAAGATTTTTGAGTCTTGAGTTTGGGAGTAAAATATTTGGCTAAGTATTTAAATGAATATTGGGGAATGTTTAGAATGATATGAGGGTGAAAAATGGTTAAGTATAGGTACTTCCATGTTTGCTAAAACTTAGGCCCAAGACTTAAAAAGTCTTGGAGCTAATTCAAAATTAGACCAAATTTAAAATAGGTGCGCTCCAGAGGCGTGAAAAGCTCTCTAGAAATTGCATTTTGGAAATTTTGAATTTTGGGATGTTTGCTCAAAAATTGGGGTTAGACCCATTTACCATTTATTTTGACCCCCTAAACAAGAATATGAAGTATGATTTTCAATATCACACATAGATTTTTTGACATATGGAAATTACGCTTCCAAGCACTTCTGAGGCACATTTTCGGGCACTTTTTGGGGTCGTTTCAATTTCTCTCCCTTGGAAAAATTTGTCACCGAATGTCAAAGAAACATCTACGAAAGACACAAACATGACCATTTCAGCCCACATAGAGATGCAATAATGGACTTAAACATCATTTGAAAATCTAATCATAAGTGTAAAATCATTATGAACTTATCAATTTAAACATGAACATATGAAATGACATAAGGGATGAATTTAAGACTTGACATCATATAAAGGACTTACATCAATACCTTATGCTTGAATTGAGTGGGAAAGGTAAGGATATCGATTTTTCATGTCCGCTTCGGCCTTCCAAGTAGCACTTTTCACTCGTTGATTTCTCCAAAGGACCTTAATGGAAGCCACCCCATTGTTTCTCAACCTCTTCACTTGCCTATCTAAAATCTGAACCAGAACCTCTTCATATGTCAGATTGTATTCAACCACACCCACAACATCAAGAGGAACAATAACAGTTGGATTACCCAAACATTTTCTCAACATAGACACATGAAATACCGGATGAACCAAATCCAGGATGAACCAAATCCATTTCTCTAGGAAATTCGAACTCATAAGATACCTTGCCAACCCTTCTCATCACCTTATAAGGGCCCATATATCATGGGATCAACTTTTCCTTCTTACCAAAATGGAACCTTCATAGGTGTTACCTTCAAATAAACCCAATCACCGACATGGAATTTAGGATCCCTTCTCGTTACGTCGACAGAGGACTTTTGGCGACTTTGGGCTGTCTTTAATCTGTCTCTAATCATCCTAACCTTCTGAAGAGCCTACATAGCCAGACCTAGTCGCAAAAAAGCTACCTCACCAACCTTAAATCAACCAACTGGTGATCTGCAATGTCTCCCATAAAGAGCTTCAAAAGGAGCCATATCATTACTCTAATGACAACTATTGTTGTAGGCAAACTCAAGCAATGAGAGATGATTATCCCAACTACCTTTAAGCTCCAACACACACGCTCTAAGAATATCCTCAAGGGTTTGGATGGTCCTCTCGGCTTGGCTATCCGTTTGAGGGTGGAAGGCCGTAAAGAGCTTAACTCTAGTTCAAAGACCCCTTTGGAAATACCTCCAAAAGTGTGAGGTAAATTGAGCACCACGATCCGACATGATGGACAAAGGAATCCCATGCAACCTCAAGAAGTAATGGATATACAACCTTGCGTAATCTGCAGCCCTGTATGTGGTCTTAACTAGTAGGGAATGAGCCGATTTTGTCATTCCATTAACCACAACCCAAATGGAATCAAAACCTTTTCCAGTCTTGGGGAATCCCAACCACAAAATTCATATTTATCTCTTCCCACTTCCAAGTAGGAATCTAAAAGTCTTCGGTTAGGCCACCCAGCCTTTGATGTTCAGCTTTGACTTGTTGACAACTATGACAGCTGGAAACTAATTTAGTAATGTCCCTCTTCTTACCTCCCAACCAATACACATCCCTCAAATCTCTATACATTTGGTGAAACCGGGGTAGATAGAAAAAAAAATTATGGACTCATCAAGAATTTTCTCCCTCAAACCATCAACACAAGGCACACACAACCTACCTTGGTACCTAAGGGCACTATATCCCCCTTGGAAGAAAACCTCCACTTTGCCCTTTTCTACCAAGGCCTTCAATTCAGTCAAGAAGGAGTCAAGATCTTGTTTTTCCATCACCTTATCAACCAAAGAAGACCTCGAATGATCCACAACAACAACATCATCACTATCAACCTTCTCCTATCTAACCCCCAATCTAGCCAATCGATGCACTTCCCTAGATATCTCTTTCTCACCACCATCAACATGAGCTAGGCTACCCATGGACACCCTACTCAAGGCATTCGCCACCACATTTGCTTTACCTGGATGAAAAAGCACACTCATATAATAATCTTTAAGAAGTTCTAGCCACCTTCTTTGCCTCAAGTTGGAATCATTTTGAGTGAAGACATATTGGAGGCTCTTATGATAGGTGAACATATCAACATACACCCTATACAAATAGTGTTGCCAAATTGTTAAAGCATATACTATGGCGGCCAATTCAAGATCATGGGTAGTGTAGTTCTTTTCATGCACTTTGAGTTGCCTAGAAGCATAGGGCTATCAACTTACCATTTTGCATTAGCACACAATCTAATCCATGCGTAGAAGAATCACAATGCATGGTAAATCCCTCAAGCCCATCAAGTGTGACAATATAGGGGCGGACACAATCTTATCTTTCAAGGGTTGGAAGCTCCTCTCACATTCATCGGTCTACACAAAGTTAGCCTTCTTTTGAGTCAATTTTGACATAGCAGAAGGAATAGAAGAGAACCCATTCACAAACCTAGTGATGGTTGTTTCTGACTTGATGAGTGAAGAGTTCCGGTCTGCCATGTTGATTAGTGACATGGACTTGTTAAGTTTGATGAACTATGCCAAACAAATAGAAGAGGAAAAGTTGAGGAAGAGGAGGAGTCATGAGGCCAAAAGGGATCATTTTGAAGGAAAGTTCCATAGTTGAAAGGATGGACGGTTCCATCAAGGCCAAGGGTCTTTTCATGATTTTCAAAAGATGGTTGCCAATAATTTTCCAATGGAGGTGTGGAGCCTAATGGTTAGTGTCCAAAATGTGGTAATGGTCATAGTCGCCCGTGTTTGAGAGATACTGATGCTTGCTAGGGTGGTGGGCAAGTTGGGCATAAGGTGAGAGATTTTTCCCAAAATTGCAACAAAGGTAAGGAGATTCGTCCACAAGGTGTTAATGAGGTTCCTTTGGGAAGAGGTGGTGGACAAGATGGTACACAAAGGCACAACTAGTTTTATGCTTAGCAAGAGAGACAAGGGGTTTATGAGGTGCCCGATGTTGTTACTAGTATGTTGAAAATCTTTGAGTTGGATGTGTATTCATTGATTGATCTGGGTTCCACTCTTTCTTTTGTTACCCCCTTTGTTGCCAAAAAGTTCCATGTTGACCCTGAGTTGTTATGTGAGTCATATGAGGTGTCTATTACTAATGGTGCATCTATTGTTGCTAGGAAGGTTTATAGAGATTGTTCCATTCGAGTTTTACATAAAGTGTTGCCTTGTGATCTTGTTGAGTTAGAAATGGTTGATTTTTATGTCATTCTTAGGATGGATTGGTTGCAAGCATATTATGCTTCTATTGATGCTGGAACCCATAGGGCCAAATTCCAATTCCCAAATGAAACCATCCTTGAGTAGGAGAGTAATGATGTGATGGTCAAGGTAGATTCATCTCTTGCATTAAAGCACATAAGTTGATCTCTAAGAGGTGTCTTTATCATCTTTTGAGGGATAGGGATGTGGAGTCCAAATTCCTTCCCATAGAGTCGGTTCTGATTTTAAATGAGTTTCTTGATATCTTTCCAAATGGCCTTCTCGGTGTTCCTCCCAAAAGGAAAATAGATTTTGATATAGACGTCCTTTCCGATACTCAACCCATCTCTATCCCTCTTACCGCATGGCCCAAGCGATGTTAAAGGAGTTGAAGGAACAATTGATGGACTTGTTCGAGAAGGGTTTTATTAGGCCTAGCCAATCACCTTTGGATGCACCAGTGTTGTTTGTGAAAAAGAAGGATGGGTATCTTAGAATGTGTATTGACTATCGGTAACTTAATAGGGTCACCATCAAGAATAAATATCCTCTTCAAAGGATTGATGATTTGCTTGACTAATTGCAAGGGCTAGCCATTTATCTAAGATTGATCTTCGGTCCGGGTATCATCAAGTGAAGGTGAGGGAGTATGATATTCCTAAGACAGCCTTCCGGACAAGGTATGGATATTGTGAGTTTGTTGTGATGTCATTTGGTTTCCCAATGCACTGGCCATCTTCATGGACCTAATGAATAGGGTTTAAAAACCATATCCTTGACTCGTTTACTGTGTTCTTCATTGATTACATTTTGATCTATTTCATATAATGAGGAAGAGCATATGGGTCGTTTGCAATGGTTGAGGGAAGAGAAATTGTATGCTAAATATTAAAAAATGTATATTTTGGTTGAAGGAGGTTGCCTTCCTAGGTCATGTTGTGTCAGGGGATGGTATTAAGGTAGATCCTAAGAAGATGGATGTGATTAGAAATTGTCCTAGACCATTGACTCCTTCGGATATTAGGAGCTTATTGGGCTTAGCGGGTTGCTACCGAAGATTTTTAAATGACTTTTCTTCTATTGCTTCTCTTATGACAAAATTGACTCAAAAGAAGGCTAAGTTTGTATGGACTGATGAGTGTGAGACGAGCTTCAAAACATTAAAAGATAAGCTTGTGTCCTCTACTATATTGTCACTACCAGATGGGCTAGAAGGATTTGTTGTGTATTGTAATGCTTCTAGAGTTGGTTTGGGTTGTGTTCTAATAAAAATGGTAAGGTCATATCCTATACTTCTAGGCAACTCAAGGTGCATGTAAAGAACTATCCTACCCACGATCTTGAACTAGCCACCATTGTATTTGCATTAAAGATATGGTGTCATTATTTGTATGCGGTAATGTTGATGTGTTCACTAATCATAAGAGCCTCCAATATGTTTTCACTCAAAAGGATCTTAACTTGAGGCAAAGAAGGTTGTTAGAACTTCTTAAGGACTATGATATGAGTGTGCATTATCATCTCGTAAGGCTAATGTGGTGGCAGATGCTTTGAGTAGGGTGTCCATGGGTAGCATAGCTCATGTTAATGGTCGTGATGAAGAGATGGCTATAGACTTCCATCGGTTGGCTAGGTTAGGAGTTAGATTGGAAGAGGAGGATAATAGTAGTATTGTTGTTGATAATGGTTCTGAATCTTCATTGGTTGAGGAGGTGAAAGCTAAGCAAGATCTTGTCCCTATTTTGTTGGAATTGAAAGCATTGGTAAAAGATAGTAAGGTGGAGGTTTTGTTTCAAGGGGGAGATAGTGCCCTTAGGTACCAAGGTAGATAGTGTGTGCCTTGTGTTGATAGCTTGAAGGAAAAGATTCTTGATGAGGCTCATGGTTCTTCATATTCAGTTCACCCCGGGTCTACTAAAATGCATGGAGATTTGAGAGAGAGATATTGGTGAAGAGGCACGAAGAGAGATATTATGAAATTTATTCCCAGTTGCCACAATTGCCAACAAGTCAAAGACAAATATCGAAGGCCAGGTGGACAAACCCAAGACGTAGAAATTCCTAGTTGGATATGGGAAGAGATTAGTATGGATTTTGTTGTTGGATTGCCTAAGACTAGAAAAGGTTTTGATTCCATATGGGTTGTGGTTTATAGGATGATAAAATCAGCTCACGTTCTACCGATTAAGACTACATATGGGGCTGGAGAGTATGTTAGGTTGTACATTCAAGACTTGGTGATGTTGCATGGGGTTACTTTATCCATCCTATCGGATTGTCGTGCACAATTCACTTTACACTTTTGGAGGTCGTTCAAATGAGGTCTTGGAACCAAGGTAAAGCTTAGTACGACCTTTCACCCTCAAACGAATGGCTAAGCCGAAAGAACTATCTAACCACTTGAGGACATGCTTAGGGATTGTGTATTGGAGCTTAAGGGTAGTTGGGGTGATCATATTCCGTTGATTGAGCTTGCATAAAATAAAATCTATCATTCTAACATAAGTATGGCTCCTTTTGAAGCTCTCTATGGTAGGCATTGTAGATGACCGATTGGGTGGTTTGAGGTTGGTGAGGTGGCTTTATTGGGTCCGGATCTAATTATAGATACTATGGAGAAAGAAAGAATGATTAGAGAAAGGTTGAAAACAGCCCAAAGTTGCGAAAAGTCTTATGACAATGTGAGGAGAAGGGATCATTAATTCAAGATTGCTGATTAGTTTATCTGAAGGTGTCACCCATGAAGCGTGTGATATGTTTTGGTAAGAAGGACAAGTTGATCCATAGATTTAAGGTCCTTATAGGGTGTTGAGAAGGATTGATAAGGTGGCCTACGAGTTAGATTTGCCTAGACCAATGGAATTGGTCCATTTGGTCTTTCATGTGTCTATGTTAAGAAAGTGTGTGGGTAATCCCAATGTTATTGTGCCTCTCGATATTATGGGGGTAATTGAAGACTACTTGGCATATGAATAGGTTCTAGTAGAGATCTTGGATAGGCAAGTGAAGAGGTTGAGGAACAAGGAAGTTGCTTCTGTTAAGGTCCATTGGAGGAACCAAGAAGTCAAAAGTGCTACTTGGGAGGCCGAAGCGGATCTGCAAAAGCAATACCCTTATCTTTTCCACTCCATTCAAGCCTAAGTTATTGATCTAAGTCCTTTATATGGTCCTAAGTTTTAAGTTCAGCCCTCATGTCATTGCATACATTCATGTTTAAATTGACAAGTTCATGATGGTTTTACACTTGTGTTGAGATTTTTGAAATGATGTTTATGTGCATTGTTGCATTCTTATGTGGGATGAAAGTGTCTTGGTTGCATCTATCATATACATTTCTTTGACATTTGGGGACGAATATTTCGAAGGGGGAGATATTTAAAAGACCCCAAAAGTTCCCGAAAATGTGCCTCGAAAGTGCCTAGAATCACAATTTTCACATATCTCAAAATACATGCATGATATCAAAATTTTGACTTCATATTATTTTTCAAGAGGTAAAATTGAGTGGAAAATGGGTTTAACCCCGATTTAAGACCAAATGTATCAAATTTTAAAAATCACAAAATGCAATTTCTAGAGAGTTTTTTTGTGCCTCTGGTTCGATGCGCCAAGGGCGCGCCTAAGTACATTTTTTGCCCAGTTTTTATTGTTCAATCCAAGGCCTTTGGCTCTTGGGCCTAAGTATTCTCATGTGTAAAAATTCCTATACTTAGCCTTATTTCACCCTTATATAATTCAAGACATTCCCAAATACTCACTGAAACACTTAGCCAATATTTCATCTCCCAAATTTAAGTCTCAAACTCATCCAAATTTCAAGGTTCTCACTCATTCTTCAAGTCTCCATCTCCAATCTTCATCAATCTATTCTCCGAAGCTAAAGCGTGTGGGTTTTTTTCATAGGTTCATTTCACCCATGATGGCCAATCTTCTATTTACCTAAAATTGCATGATTTAAACTTGATTTACTCGTGGGTCTTGTCTAATATGAATTTCAGTGGACACTATGTTGGGGTTTAATGAAATTGTGACTGTTTTATCATGTTTGAAGCTATGAATTAAGATCTAATATATGATTTGAGGTTTTGATGTATATTGCTTGAGGGTGTTACCAAGTATCTATTGATAATTTTACATTGAATTTTCTAGCATGATTCCACTCTTGAAATGCGTCATTTTACACTAGCACTACACATCTGGCAAGTGTTTGATAAAATGTCCGATTATGATATCTTGAGGAATTGGAGGTCTATTGCATGTCTTATGGGTTGAATGATTTTATGATCATGAAAGGAATGTATGTTTATGATGATGAAAGGAATATATGTATATGATATTATCTTTATAGTGTTGGGGATGACCAAGCATCACTCGGGAGGTTCTAAGCCTGGGTAGCCTTGGTGAGAAGTTTGTACCTCAATTGCTCACACCAGAGGTGGCAAGCCCGTGCAACCATTTCGAGGGTTTGTACCTTGATAACCATGTTACGGTGTTTGTACCTCATCAAACATGTTGGGGGTTTGTACCTCATCAAATATGTTGGGTGGTTTGTACCTCATCAACCTCATGAAAGGGTTTGTACCTCATTTGCCTCTCCAAGGAGGTGGTATGCCTTTGATTTCACTATATGGGTTATATCTAAAGATCTGAAAAGAGATATTTTTATGTCAGCAATAGAAGCCCAAGATTATGGAATTGTTGATCTTGTAGCAGTTCAATGAAAATAACATGGCGCATGTGTTGACTCTATTTCTTTCTATAAGTTAGCAGGTGAGAAGGAAAGTGTAGTGTTTAGAAATCTGGCTAACATTGAACTTAAACTATCACTCCTTACACTCGTACTATGTTCTATTTAAGCATGGTTTTACTTCAAGCGTCATTCATACATGCCATATTGCTATATGGTTATTCATTGCCTATGTTATGCATTTTGATTACGGTTCTTATCACTTATTGAATTGTATCCTACATACTTAGTACATTCAAATGTACTAATGCATACTCTATGCTTAGATGATGTCACCATGTAGGAACCGGAGCCCCATTTGAGCATCCCCATCCACATGGCTAGTACGATCCCACTCAAACTTGTTGGTGAGTCCTGTATTCCGGGGATGTTGCTTATTGTCTCATGTTATGTTCTAAGACTACCCTTTCCTTTATGTAATTATTGACTATGAGGGTGAGCCCCATTGCTTGCCTTGGCCCCCGCTCTTATGTATGTAGTGGAGGTGTTGTTGGATATGTCATGTGTAATGTTATGAGTTTGACTCTCTCTTGACTCTTGTTAGTACGATATGAATGATGTCTCTTAGCCAAGGTTATCCCTATTTCTCTTCTTGTTTCTATTTTATTGCTTCCGCGATCAAGGATGTATAATGATGTGCTAAGAGGCTTGGTTGGAGTCCCTTTCGGGTTCCCCATATACCTTGTCATGTCTAGGGCCTAGGCTTGGGCTATGACAGCCAGTCTATGAACCTCTTTGGATAACTCTCACTTTTCTTCCTCCACATGGGCGGTGCTTCCCATGGACAACCTGCTAATAGCGTAAGCAATCATATCAACTTTACCTGGATGGAAGAGAATGCTTATATATAGTCTTTGAGAAACTCAAGCCGTCTCCTTTGCCTGAAGTTAAGCTCCTTCTGAGTGAAGACATATTGTAGGCTTTTGTGGCCCGTGAATACATCAACATCTGCTCCATATAAATAGTGGTTCAATATCTTGAGAGCTAATACCACTGCTACCAACTCTAAGTCATGAGGGGGGTAATTCGTGTCATGCACTTTAGGTTTTCTAGAAGCATAGGCAATAACCTTCCCTCTTTGCATCAACATACATCCCAATCCCACTCTCGAAGCATCATAGTAGATAACAAATCCATCAGTCCCATTAGGCAAGGTCAACATTGGTGCAGTAGTCAACCTCGTCTTCAGCTCCTTGAAACTTTTCTCATACTCGTCGAACCATTGAAACTTGACCTTTTTCTGAGTCAGTCTAGTCAATAGCATAGCTGTGGAAGAAAATCCTTCAATGAACTTTCAATAGTAACCAGCCAATCCTAGAAAACTTCTTATCTCAGTAAGCAAACTTGGTCTTGGCCAGTTCTTGACTGCCTCAATCTTTTGAGTATCGACTCGAATTCCATCTCCAGAAATGACATGACCCAAGAAAGCCATGAATTTGAGCCAAAATTCACACCTAGAAAACATTGCATATAACTCATGATCTTGGAGCATCTGCAAAGCTATTATGAGGTGTTTGGCATGCTCCTCCTTATTTCTAGAATACACAAAAACGTACTTGATGAACACGATCACTAATGTGTCAATATATTTTCTGAATACTCTATTTATTAGGTCAATAAACACTGCAGGTGCATTTTTCAACCCAAATGACATCACCAAAAAACTCAAAATGACCATAGCGGGTTCAAAAAAACCATCTTCTAGATGTCACATTCTCTCACTTTCAACTGGTGATGTCTTGATTTGAGGTCTATCTTGGAGAAAACAGTGGCACCTTGAAGTTGGTCAAACAAGTCATTGATTCTCGGAAGGGGATATATATTCTTGACTGTCACTTTATTCAACTGATGATAGTCAATACACATCCTCAAAGAACAATCCTCCTTTTGCACAAATAAGACCGGAGCACCCCATGGAGAGACACTCGGCCTTATAAATCCTTTTTCTAACAATTCACTTAACTATTCCTTCAACTCTTTCAACTCTTTACGGGACATCTTGTATGGTGGAATGGAAATCAGCTTGGTATTACGTAGAATGTGAATCCCGAAGACGATTTCTCTATCAGGAGGGAAACCAAGCAGATCCTCAGGAAAAACATCAAGAAACTCACTCACAATCAGGACGGACTTAAGGGAAGGGGTTTCAACATCATCAGATTTGACTCGCACTAGGTGGTAGATACATCCCTTAGAGATTAATCTTTCGGCGCATCCGAATGTCCCTTCTATTCAATAACCAGCTCTTTTGGAAATTGGAGTTTGACAGTCCGAGTTCTATAATCTATAGAGGTATAGCAAACGTGAAGCCAATCCATACCAATGGTTATATCAAAATCAACCATCTCTAAATCAACCTAATCAACAAGAGTATCCTTATGATAGATAGACATAACACAATCCCTATAAATTCTCTCAGCTCGAATAAACTCACCAACAGGTGTAGAAATAGAAAATGGCTCAAGCAATCACTCAGGGAGAATAAAATATCTACTTGCCACATAAGGAGACACAAACGAAAATGTGTCACCCTAATCCATCATAACATATCAATCAAAATTAAAGACTCGAATCACACCTGTCATAATATCTTGTGCAGTCTCTTGGTCCTGTCGATTCCCCATCGCATATAGATAGTTTGTCCCTTTGCCTAGTCCTGCTATAATAGCTCTTTGGTTACCCCTCATTGGTAGTATTATAGTAGAGGATTGGGTGTAATTGCCCCACGTCGGACACTCTCTCTGAAAATGACTTGGCTGGCCACACCTGTAGAAACCGTTCCTCCATCTCTACATTCTCCCAGATGCATATTGCCACACTTCCCACAAGGTGGCTTCCCTTTAGAGCCAAGCGTCACACTAGCTTGTGAACCCTATGCCCTAAAGTTTGGCTAATCTTGGGACTTATGATCATACTTATAGCCCGGAGCTCGTGTACTGGCTGAAGATGGGACATATTATGAGGTCCTCTTTTTGAAGTATGACTTATCTCTCTTACCCTGTTTGTTTTGGCTGGGTGCAAGCCCTGCTAACCTGGCCTTCTTGCTCAGATGTTCCTCTCTATCCTTCTTCTTATCCTCCTTAGTTTGTTGTGCGAAAACCATTATTCTACAGATGTCTATATCTTGTATTAATAACGCTTCCTTACACTACCTCTTCACCTATATACCCAATCTGGAGACAAATTTCCTCGTCCTTACTCTCATGCCCTAGACCATCTCTGGGAAAACATGAAAAGTTGAATGAATTTCAGATGATACTCCTTCACAGTCATCCCCTCTTGTTTCAAGTTCATAAATCCCTCAACCTTTGCCTCTCTCAACTCCTGAGGGAAAAAGTAATCGAGGAAGGCACTTTCAAACTCATTCCAAGTAGCAGGATAAAGATCCTCACCTGGACTCTCTTCTTATTGATTGTACAAAACATTGGCCACATCTTTGACTTGATAAGTAGCAAGCTCAACTCCCTTGGTCTCGGTTGCGCGCATGGTTTTCAACACCTTCTACATCTCATCAATAAACATCTGAGGGTTCTCCTCAACCTTGGACCCGATGAAAACGGGTGGGTTCATCCTTAGAAAATATCTTAGTCTGGAAGCAGCTATCGTCTCGTGAGAGCTAGAAGTAGGGTTCGGCGAACTTTGATTCCCACTCTGAGTAGTTACCATTTAGGTGATCATGGCTATAGCTCATCTGAATTTACCCTCAGTTGTGGGAGCAGATGGAGCAGTAGGTGTTACTGGAACATTAGCAGTTTTTGCCGATTGATCTCGGCTCCTTGTTTCCCTCCAAGGACGTACCTCAAAACTAGGATCCTCAGTATTGTTAGCTAAGGGATTCCTAAGTATTATAGTGCATCTTGGAGTCATGATTTGTAACCACATAACGCATGAGTTAGAGAAGAATTTTATAGAGTTTCCAACTCCATCGTACGAACTTAGAATGTCAAAGAAGTATAACTATTCCTAATGTCCTATAGCTTCCTGCTTTTGAATTGTCATGGACAACACAAACATAAAAAGGACTCTACTAGACACAACTTCATAAAATTCCTAGGACTCTTGAACTCTATGCTCTGATACAAAGTTTGTCATGCTCCGGGAGGGTACCCTTAGCGTGGCTGGCACTCAAATTTTATTGTGAGCCTCCGAGCAAATCACTCGGCCTAATCGTCAGAACATACTCAACAGCGAAAGAAAATAACTCAAATGAATATAATATCATCAATGAAAACTCACTAATAGTTTCAAAAGAATAAGTTTGAAATTATACAATACTCTTAACAAATCACTCATTTAATGTCTATGAAACCTCTACTCAATATTTTGGATGGTGTTACGACAGGCCATAGACACCTCAAATCAATAAAGTACTTAATAAAAGTAAGAAGATAAAAGGGTTTCTCCGGAACCAACTCTGAAGTGTACTGATCTAGGTCTCAGCGATGTGTAGCCTAAAGTCCTCTATTACCAGTATTTGCATCATAAAACGATGCAAACCCAAATGCACGTCAGTACATGGAATATATTGGTAAGTCAATAGCTTAAAGTAAAGGTTCAAATTACTTACCTCATCTCATGGACTCACGCTCAGCTCATTATATGCAAGTTATGAAACATATATATATATATATATATATATATATATATATATATATATATAGCAAAATTAAACTCGGTTTAAAATCTCATGCTCACGTCAATGTTGCATAAGAGTATCTCTTAATTGACATCCTCATCTCACCACTTTTAATTAGGTGATACACAATAAATCAACATTGTTGCCACACCAGTCCTATACGTGCCATTGCATAGGACTATCAACCTCTCACTTGGATCCATAATGAGCTATATGACGATCCACTTGTGGGACAAGAGCCGCCAGAATGTCCACTTATGGGACAAGAGCCGCCAGAATGAGCTATATGATGATCCTATGCTGGCAACATAGTTCTGTGGGTTAAAGTAAAGGTATACTCGCATCCCGCTCGGTGCTCAATACTCCTCCCAAGTCTAAAACATGTTCAACTCATCATTTAGTTCAATTATCAATACTCAATCAATTAACTCAAAACTCAACCTCATTAGGTTATCTTAACTCATCTCAAGTACTTATGAATTCGTTCAATCAATACAAGCAATCAACTCAATATTCATCTAATGTAATCTCTCCAACTCGACTCGACACAAATGATCATTTAGACTCTCTTAATTTGACTCATCATCCAATGTAGATAAGTTCTTCATGATAATACAAATACACAACATCAACATTCTTTTTATGCTTAACAATACTCAAGTTTTCTTAATTCATCAATTATCCATAGACTCAACTCAACTTAGTTTACGTATAGTATTCCATCAACTCATATTCATGCTTATCAAATATAAAGTCTTAGTGTCATGTTATAATAATAATTAAATCAGTAATTCCCTCAAATATATTATCAAGAGAATACATGAAAAAGTCTTAATTTAATATAATATCAAGCATTAGCTCTTTTCCAAATCATAACTCGAGTAAATAAAAAGACGTGTGGGTGTTTAAACCTTAAATACTCGACTTTATAACCAAAATAGGTAATATTTACATGTTAAAGTGTTTAAAAGTAATACGTAGTAAATATCATGTTATAAAAGATATAAAAATAGGAGCAACTTACTAATGTAGAATAGACGGTAAAGTCCACCTTGACCCGAATATGACTCAGACACTTCTAAGACGATGTGAAACTGATTTTTAATACTTTAAGTGTATAAAATCAGTAGGAATATGATACAGAATAGGAAGAAAGATTAAATTTTGGTGTTGCAACTTTCAGAATCGAAAAAGACTCTTGTACGCCAAAAAATCGGTGGACGATCGTCCTTCTTTGAAGGACAAATGTCCTTAACTGAAGGACGGGTTTCCTTCACTGAAGGATGGTTTTCCTTCATCAAAAAAGTAAGATTTTGTCATTCTGCTCAGTTCTTCATTTTGAACAATCTTTCTTTCTGTGAGATCTTCAAATTCTGATCCGAACTTCATAAAATAATTAATTTGTATACTTTTCATTATTAATATCCTCCTCACAATATTAAAACTTAAGTAGATGAAATTTCTGGGTCATTACACCTAGTGAGCCCGTTCTTGAGTAGGAAAGTCATAATGTGGTGGTCAAAGATAGATTCATTTCTTGTCTTAAAGCCCAAAATTTGATTTTAAGGGTTGCCTTTACCATCTTGTGAGCGTTAGGGATGTTGAGTCCAAATACCCTCTTATTGAATCAGTTTGGTGGTCAATAAATTTTTTGATGTCTTTCCCAATAAGCTTCCCGGTGTCCCTCTCGAAAGGGAAATAGACTTTGATATAGACCTCCTTCCCGATACACAACCCATTTTCATTCCCTCTTACACTATGACCCCAGCGGAATTGAAGGATTTAAAGGATCAATTGAGAGATTTGTTCGAAAAGGTTTTGATAAGGCCTAGTTAGTTACCTTGGGGTGCACCGGTGTTGTTTGTGAAGAATAAGGATAGTTCCCATAAAAAGTGCATTGATTACCGACAACTTAATAGAGTTACCATAAGAACAAGTACCCTCTACCAAGGATTGATGACCATGTTGATCATCTACAAGGGGTTAGTCACTTTTCTAAGATTGATCTTCGGTCCGGATACCACCATGTGAAGGTGAAGGAGAGTGATATTCCCAAGATGGCTTTTCAGACTAGGGATGGTCACTTTGGTTTTGTGGTTATGTCTTTTGGGTTTACTAATGCACCGGCTATATTTATGGATCTCATGAATAAGGTCTTTAAACTCTACCTTGACATGTTTATGATGGTCTTTATTGATGATATATTGATTTATTCCCAAAGTGAGGAAGTGCATGTGAATCACTTAAGGGTGGTGTTGTAAATCTTGAGGGATGAGAGGTTGTTTGCTAAATATGAAAAGTCCGAATTTTGGTTCAAAGAGGTTGTTTTTCTAGGACATGTGGTGTTGGGTGATAGAAATAAGGTAGATCCTAAGAAGACAGAGGTGATAAGAAATTGGCCTAGACCATTCACGACGTCAGAAATTAGGAATTTCTTGGGTTTGGTAGGTTACTACCGGAGGTTTGTGAATGAATTTTCTTCTATTACATATCCTATGATAAAGTTGACCCAAAAGAAGGAAAAACTTGCTTGGACTGATAAATGTGAAAAGACTTTTCAAACCATGAAAGATAAACTTGTCTCTGTTCCTATCTTAGCTCCACCGGAAGGTTTGAAGGGTTTGTGGTTTATTGTGATGCCTCAAGAATTAATAAGGGGTGTGTTTTGATGCAAAATAGGAGGGTGATAGCATATGCCTCTAGAAACCTTAAGGTGCATGAGCGACATTATCCCACCCATGATCCTGAATTAGCGGCCATAGTGTTTGCTTTGAAAATTCGGCATCACCATTTGTACTTTATATTGATGGTTTACTAAACACAAGAGTGTCCAATATTTGTTCACTAAAAAAGATCTTAATTTGAGACAAAGAATGTGGTTAGGGCCCCTTAAAGATTATGATATGAGTGTGCAGTATCTTCCCGACAAAGCTAATTTGTGGTTGATGCCCTAAGTAGAGTGTCCATGGATAGTCTAGCTCATATTGATGAGGGTGGCAAAGAGGTAACTAGAGAAGTTCATCAGTTGGCTAGATTGTAGGTTAGGTTGGATGAAGTTGAAAATGGTGGTGCAGTGGTTGTTGATGGCTCTAAATCTTCTTTGATTGAGGAAGTAAAGTATAAACAAGATCTTGACCCTGTTTTGATAGAGGTGAAGGCCTTGGTGAAAGATGGTAAAGTAGAGGTTTGCTCCCAAGGGGGAGATGGTGCCGTTAGGCACCAAGGTAGGTTGTGTGTTCCTAATGTCAATGACATGATGTTGTTGATCTTAAAGGAGGCTCATAATTTATCCTATTCTATTTACTCTGATTCTGCAAAGATGTATAGAGACTTGAGGGAGGTGTATTGGTGGGGTGGTATAAAGATAGATATTGCCAAATTCATAGCTTGATGTCAAAATTGTCAACAAGTGAAAGTCTAACACCAAAGGTTAGTCGGCCTAGCCCAAGACAAAGAGATTCCTACTTGGAAATGGAAAGTGATAGACATGGATTTTATGGTTGGTTTTCCTAAGACTAAGAGAAGCTTTGACTGTATTTGGGGTGCTGTAGATAGAATGACAAAGTCAACTCACTTTCTACTTATTAAAACCACTTATGGTGCCGACGATTATGCCAAGTTGTATATTCATGAGTTAGTTAGATGGTATAGGGTTCCCTTATCTATCATTTCGGGTCGAGGTGCTTAATTTAATTATCATTTATGGAGGTCCTTACAAAGAGGTCTTGGTACCAAGGTCAAGCTTAGCATGGACATACTTAGAGCTTGTGTTTAGGAGTTTAAGGGTAGTTGGGATGAACATGTTCCACTTATTGAGTTTTCTTAAAACAATAGCTACCACTAAAGCATTGATATGGCTCCCTTTGAAACTTTATATGGTAGGCATTGTAGATTGCCATTTGGGTGGTTTGATATGGGGGAGATAACTTTATTAGGCCTAGCTTTGGTTATGGAAGCATTGGAGAAGGTTAGGTTGATAAGCCTTGGTGATTGGGTTTACTTAAAAGTCTCAGCCATGAAGGGTGTGGTATGGTTTGCAAAAAAAGGAAATTGATCCCATGGTTTATCAGTCCTTATAAAGTTTTGAGAAGAGTTGGTAAGGTTGCATATGAGTTGGAGTTGCCTATGGAGATGAATATGGTTCATCTGATCATCCATGTGTCATGTTAAGGAACTGTGTGGGTGACTCAACTACTATAGTGCCTTTAGAGGTTGTGGGTGTTGTAGAAGATAATTTGAACTATGAAGAGATCCCGGTGGAGATTCTGGATAGACAAATGAAGAGATTGAGAATAAACATGCAGCATCCACCAAGATCCTTTAGAGGAATCAACAAGTTGAAAGTGTCACATGGGAAGCCGAGACGGACATGAAAAAGTGATACCCATATCTCTTCCACTTTACTCAAGTCGATGGTAATAATTTAAGTACCCCATATGATTTCAAGTTTTAAATTTTAGCCTTCATGTAATTTTACATGTATTCATGTTTGTGGTAATAAGTGTATGCTGATTTTTGACATTCATATTAAGATTTTTTAAAATGATGTTTAAATGCATTTTTTGCAATCAAGTCGGGTGATGTGCTGTTAAAATACAACACATTTGATGCCTTAAACAAGGAATTTTTGCAAGTTCTTAATGGGACTTTTTATGGTTTTTATGTGTTTTATGTTTGTTTTTGCATAAAATACAGGTTGTCTTGATTTTGGGGAAAAGTAGCAAATTTTTTTGAATTTGAAGACCTATAAGACACACTACATGTCTTAGCCCAAGCTAAGACTTGTAAAAGGTAGTCGTAGTAATTGATACCTTCCAAATATCAAAAATTTGAGAAATGTAAGTCAGCCATACGAGCCCAGAGTACGAAATGTAGTCTTCACTATGACTCATAGAATAGGACCTCATAGTGAATAAAAGTGTTGAATTAAACTACACCAAGAAATGCAAGGGTAGACCACGAGAAGACACTACGAGTCGTAGATCAGACGATGACTTGTAGTATGGGTCATAGAAGCCAAATCCAAAATGCCAAGTGCTCACTAAGAAAACCCGATTACTATTTGTAAGTCACCCTATGAGTTGTTCCACGAATCGTAACTACTTCTAACCAAACTTTTCTTCTTTATTTTTACATTCTTTTTGTAAATAGTATAAATAGTTTAAGTTAGGGTTTTAAAAAGAGGAAGGATTCAGATCATATTGTAGAGATTCTAGAAAATATTTTTTAGAGATTTTTCTAGGGTTTAGTGTGGACTTTTAAGGTTTTACTTTGAAGACCCTATTTGTGGATTTGAAATCACTTGTAATTAAGCTCCATTTTTTATGCTTGTGATTTCAACATAAAGGTATTTTTTGTTCTTCATTTTCTTTGGGTAATTTCTCAACCATGTTTTCTATTTCATTTTTTGTGATTTTGCCCTAGTTATGAGTAGCTAAACTCCCGCAACTTGAGGTTGTGGGAACCATGAGTAGCTAGCTTCTAATAACCCGGATTATTTGCTTTTCTTTAATTTAGTATTTACATGTATTTGTCATTTTCCTTTTGAATGCTTGTTGTTTCATGGTGGCCAACACCAAATCCCGTCTAGTGTTATGATCTCGACTAAGGTAGTGATGAATAGGAAAAGGAAATAGATGATCGGATTCAATTGATGTGTCTTCATCTAATTAACCAAACCTGACCAAGGAGAGGTTGACTAAGACAATGGGTAATGGTTAGTTGACACACCATGGTTGCCAATCAACCGCCATGGTGAAATTCAACCTTCACCTTCACAAGAGGGATGGAAGAACCTAAGTTACCATCCTGCATGCAATATCACAATTAAGTTTATGTTATCCGGAGTATTTAAGTTAGTGAATCATGGGGACCATAATTCCCAAGTAGCTCCTCAAATTGATTATCATTTCGTGATTATTAGTATAGTAATTTGCGAAACCCCCACCCCAAATTCTAGAGAATATGGTCGATTGATACTTGAAATGAATGTTGGTGAGTCAATTTGGTCAAACCGCATATGCCCTGTGGATTCGACCCTAGCCTTTTGTTAGGTTTATACTTGATAGTGATCTCTTTAATATTGGAGTGTGAACATCAAAATTTATGGCGCCATTGATGGGGAATGCAACTAGGTTTTTAACTTGATTTCACTAGTGATTAGTTCAAGTGTTAATTTCTAGATTCTCTTATATTTTACTTTTATTTTAGTTTTTGTTGTTTGGTTATTTCAAGGTATATTAGGCTTCATTTCCTAACACAAGGAGCCAAGGCAATCCCTTAGTTCCAATCAACTTGGCGATCCATCGAATTGCAAGAAAAATGGCCCAAGAAAACAAGGACATCACTATTGATGAAGCTATTGGTCAACATGATGATGATGTGGGTAGAAAGGAAAACTTACCTTAAAGGGAGAATAGGACACACCATAGGGAATTCAACAAAAATGCTTATGGTTGGAATAAATATTGGTTGAACCCAATGGCCATGGATGTAACTGGATCGATAGTGTTGCCACCACTACTGGCTGACAAAATATTCACTATGTCTAGTGGTCTCTTAAAAATTCTTTAAATCGTGATTTGTTTATGGGGATGCCTTTGGAGGATCCACGTGGTCATCTCCACAATGTTGTGTCTGGTTGCGAGAGTGTGATGGGTACAAAAAATCTTTCAATGGACGCGATTGTTTTAAGAGTGTTCCATCTATCTCTAACTAGAAATGCAGCAACATAGTTGTCAGAACTTCCACAAAGTTCGATCACATGTTGGGCTGAGCTACAAAGAGCCTTTTTAAAAAGGTATTTCCTGAGGTCCAAAAAGATTAAACTCAAATATCAAATCAATAACTTTGAGCAGTTGCCTAGTGATTCAAATAGTACAACTTGGAAAAGGTTCACCAAGTGCTTGAGGATGGTTCCGGATCATAAAATTGTTGAAGATGCCTTAGTGGAGATCTTTTATCAGGATCTTGATGAGAATAGTCAAGCTTATGCCGATACAATTATGAGAAACATGTTTCTTTATCAACCTTTTGCATGGATCGCCCAAAGAATAGAGTAAGTGGTCAAAACAAATAGAGTATGGGGTCAAAGGTAGAGAGGTGTAACTAAAACTTATGTGGTGAACATCAACAATGAGGAGATTATGCAACAACTTTCCCGACTTTGCACAAGTAAATGAGAAGATTATGCAACAAATTTCCCAACTTCGCACAAGTATGGACTTTGTATTGAAACAAAAACAAGGAAGTGCTCATGCGGTGATCATCAACCTCTAAAGGCACCCACATATGAAGACTCCTTCTTTGATGAAGATGCTTGTTTTGTGAGTAATCAAGAGGTGGGTTTCCAAAACAATACTCAAGGGTCCAACTTGGACTATTGGAGGCAGGTTCTGGAAATCAAGGTCGGAACTATAATAGAGAGGGTGCGTATAGAGATAACTGTGGCAGTTATTATGAAAGAGAAAGAGTACTGGAGGCCGAGTAAGGGCGAAGAGATGGATATATTAATAGTCCCTATGTGTCTCCCCATAATCGTGACGTTGGGTCTATTAATTCTAGGATTGGGGAAATGTTTGGCAAGTTGTTAAAGAGGGCCGATCATCAAGACGAGACTTTAAAGGTGATGACACTGGATATTTCAAGTATCAGTCAGACGATAGAGTCTCATTCAGTGGCTATCAAACAATTAGAGCAACAATTTTGTCAAATATCTTCTCAATCGAACCAATGCCAAATGAGGCACTTTGCCAAGTAATACGTTTCAAAATCCAAAAAATGATAGATATTGCATGGCGATCATGATGAGAAGTGGGAAAAGTACCATAGACCCTCCAATGTTGGTGGTTGTTGATGATGATTGTTAAAAGAATATTGATAAGGTAGCTAAAGTGAATAAGAAGAAGGACAAGCCTAGAAAGTACAGACTTTCCCAAGAACTCCTCCTCCTTTGCCTCAAAGACTTAAGAAAAAAGAGGAAGAAAGCAAGTTCGAGCACTTTCTAGCAATTCTCAAGAAATTATCGGTGAACATTCCCCTGAATAAGGTTTTAGAGAAGATGCTGGGCTATGCAAGGTGCATGAAAGATCTAGTCAAGAAGAAGCAAACGGTAAGTTAAGAT
>JAABOM020115632.1:0-23380 GCA_011800125.2 Solanum clarkiae | reverse complement strand
CTTGTCTGTCTGGTCGCTGCTGGCTTTTCTTGCAGGTGGGTTTAGCCAGTAAAACAGAGGAAACTCTGCCGAAATTTTGGCAGAATTTGTGAGCTAACTTTGGGATCTTTGTGATTTAAGGTTATCCTATGTGCCCTATCGGCACTGAGTCACGGCCCCGGGGTGGGGTCGTGACAGTTGGGCTTGATCAAGCCACAATATCTTTCTTATGAAATTCATGGCTAAAAAGGCTCTATCAGGTATCTGAGAGGTCATTCACCATCAATCAAATGCCAATTGTATTATGGTGATAAGCAAATTCTAGAAATATTTCACAGCATTTGAAAGATATGACAGAAGGAACTTCATTGAGGGACCTAATTCACTACCAAGTTAGTACTCTATTCATACTCTCTCACTTTATTAATGAATATGCTCAAGACATGTCACGTCTGTTCAGCCTTCTCTGAACCAATGACATTCTGTTCAGTCCTCGAACTGTCGCGACCAATCAGGGACCAGACGCCTTCTCCTCTTCTCCCTTTAAATAAATATCTTCCGTCCCTTTTAAAGTCATTCAAATCTTTCTTTCGAAAAGTCAGATTCATTCCTTTTCTGTTAGTGCTTGTTCATCTCCTCTTTATTCATCTTCTCCAATAAGTTTTCACTTAATGTTGTATCTATATAGCATCTCAAATGGCTATCAATCCCGCACATTCCTCTTCCCACCAAGATATCGAATTCGACCTCTCACAATCTCCTAACATTATCACTCTACCCTCAACACCTATTCATGTACCAGTCAAACCTACTGATCTTTATCCACTGGCACAAGGTCTCAACCCTTCCTCTCTAACCCTACCTTCTTTTGTTACATCAGCGTTGGGACTAGACTCTCCCAAGGCTAACCCTTCCCCTGACCTCACCTTGGCACTTAGCAATCCTAGTCGTGTATGGAAGCTTGCTGGTGTGTTCGTTCCTATTAATGTGGCTGCAGAGGATGAGTTTGATGATGAGGATGATGAGAAGAGTACACCTTTATCTTGGAGACGGAAACAATCAAGTATCCCACTTGTGTCTGCTCCTTCCAGGAATCAGAGAGAAATCTAAAAAGGAAAATAAAAGGTTTCTGGTAATTTCACTACTGTCAGAAGAAATTATTCTGCAAGAGGTATGGAGAAAAAGGTGTTGGAAGATGCCATGAAGACAAGTCGTCAAAAGCACACTGCCAAGAAAAGGAAACGAAGTTCCATGGTATTTGAAGAGAATTTCTCTGAGGAAAAGTTTGTGCATATTGAAGAGAATGTTAACAGACTGAGTCTGAAAATGAAGGCGGGCTTCAGAGTCAGGGACCGATATGAATGAGAAATCTGTAAACATGGGAAAATGGAGTGCACCTGCTTCCATTCGGGGACCAGGCGCATAGATCAAGAAAAGAAGATCTGAGAAGGGTATGACCTGGGAAAAATGGGTGAGTCTACTTCAGGACCAAAAGGTCCTAAGTGCAAGAGTATTTTAACCTACTGCTAAAACTTGTCCTTGTATGAGGGAGTTGGTAGAAGCGGTGTATTTTTCAGGGGTGGAGGCATTTGTTTGAGTGGCTTGGGCCTTTTTTTACATGAATAGGAAGTCAAAGAATTTTACATGAACATACAGTTTCGCGAAGATGGATGTTTCATCATAAACATTAGAAATATTTCTTTCCGGGTAGATGAAGAGACCTTGGGTGACATTTTTGGTGTTAGGAGGACTGGGATTAGGTTTTCTGCTGATGGTAAGCATGGTATGGCATATGGTTTTCTGATGAATCGCATATTTGAGGCATGTGGGGTTGAGCTAAGTAGGGGAACCAGTGGGACTATCAAGCAGTCTTTTTCTAAGAATATACTTGTATAGTGTGAATGTGGCGATTTCAGGGCAGGTGCTAAAAAATGTCAAGTGTCTAATCTTTTGGATCATGTTGAGTCCCTCCAAGCCAAAGTCAAGGAACTGACTGCAGTGCTGGCTGCCAAGGATGCTCATATCATCATGTTGAATGCATAATTGCCGAAGGGCCCAAGAGGAGGACCTGAAGTGGCTGATGTGACCGCGCTAAGGGAAGTTAATGCCCAATTACCTTAAGAGGACAAGCATCTTACTCAGCAGCTTCTGGATGCCCATAAGGAGCACAGTGCCAACATATCTAAGCTTTTTCAATCCTTTGCATCCAAGTCCTCTAGTCCCTAGGATCCTTGTCTTTGTACTCCTTTTGGTCCAGTTATTTCTGGTAAAACTGTTTGTTGGTTTTTTTTTTTTTGTTGTTTCTAGCTAGTTGTGGCCCTGTCCTGGGCTGTTTGAAGTTTGAAGTATGATTGTTGTACTATTAGTTTTGTTTAATGGACTTCGTTATGCTTGTTCTTATTGTCTATTGTCTTCATTGTCTATGCTTTCTTTTTCTGTATCTTGCTATCTCATATACTTGGTATTATCTGTATGTGGTCTCATCTTAGTTTACTGATTTCCTTTTAATGATGCCAAAAGGAGGAAGGAATGATATGATCATGTACTCACAATGCAATGGAATCTGGGATGGCATAGTTTTAGGGGGAACTATCATAGTTTGTCATCATCAAAAAGGGGCAAATTGTTAAGTACACAAGTGTCTGCATGTGTACATTATTTTGGTGATTAACAAACTATACCAAGTACCAGGTAAGTCATCAGGTTTGCGTGCTAATTCTAGTAGTGGATAACAACTTGTAAAGCTGTTGTGGTTGGTGAAAAGTCTTTCAGAAATGTACTAAAGGACCAGCAGTCCATAAGTTGTACACATAGCAGTATAAAACAATGAAGTCCGAGGTTGAAAGCTAAGGTTTTTCAAGCATCTTCAATATTGAGCATATATAGTTAAAAAGGCTTCTCTTTGGCTTCTTATGCAAGATTACAATATACTCAAACGTGAGACCAAATAAACTAGGTTTATAGTTCTTGTGTTCTGTGTGAGTTGTAGTTTGAAAAAAACAGCGTAAGGTTACTCCTCAACTAAGAAGGCAAGTAATCAGTGTATTTTAAGTTGCTTTGTGTGTCAAAATATACCTTGCAGACAGAGTTGTAGTCTCAAGATGTGGATGTGGAGTTTCATTCTAATTACTCAACTGGTGTAGGGTAGATTGAAGCTAGATTGGTAGTTGCTCATAACTTGTGCCTGATGCATAAGTTGTCGGTGGTGTAAGAGAAAGTAGAGAAGTAGTGTGTGTGTATTGTATTTTCTTACTTTTCTCTTAGTGGATTTGGTTGCTAAATCTTGTAACATCAGGTTGTGGTTGTTCCTCCCTTGAGCCAGGAGTTTTTTCACATAAAAATCTGAGCGTTTTTATCATTTGTTCTCCTTTATTCCAAGATCCTTATTGTTCTTTATCTAGGGATTCAATAAGGTATCAGGCTAAGAGCATCCTAACTCAACAAGTTTTCTAGTTTTGAGAATAGTAGCAGTGAAAAAGGGGGCAAGCTCGATGCATTAAAGCTTCCGCTATGCGTAGGATTCAAAAAAGAGCTCAACCGCATGGGTCTATTATATTATACGCAGTCTTACCTTGCATTTCTGCTAGAGACTCCTTCTAGAACTTGAACCCTGATCATATGACAACAACATTACCAGTTACTCCAAGACTCTAGTAGTATATCATATTAAATGAATTCATTATTTTTTTCAATATTCTGAAGTTTAATCACACCAACTTTAATTGCTAACCGACTTCCAACATAGACCCTAGAATTCTAAGCTCAAAGGATACTTCCTTTGTTTTTATTTTATTTGGTCCAAATTTCGGTACTCCAATTTAATAAATATTTATTAGGAATTATTTTATTAAGTTAGCTTATTAATTATGCTTTATAATTTTGAAATCTATTACTAACATTTTATTTAGTTATTCAGTAATAAGAGTAGAATTAAAAATATAATAAATTTATCTTGATTTTGCTAGAGCGTACAAGTGAAAAAAATTAATTTTAACTAAAATAAACGTTTAACTCGTTCAATAAAAAAAAGTGCACATGTATGGTTCAATTATTTGGATTCACTTTTCAGACAATGTACACTAAAAAAAAAAAGGGTTAGACATGACAAAAGTTTACCATGCCACTCTCTTTTAAAAAAAATAAATAAATAAAATAAAATAATTTTTTTCTCTTATGAATGAAAATTTTAACTTAATTTTATATCACTTTTGCCAACTAATATTAATACATGATTATTTTTTTCTAAAACACAAAATTTAGCAAAATACTAATTAACTGTGCTAAAGGAAAAAAAATGTTATTTCACTTATATGTTTGAAAAATATATTTTTTAATTTCTTTATATTTGATTGGTCAAAATATATTGTTTAAAAGTGAAAAAAATGACATTTCATATTTGATTATATCGTCCCTGCTGTACATACACATGTTTTCTTTACCTCCACCCGTTCCCCGCAAACCCAGACACTAAAGGGAAAGTTCAGTGTATTAAAACTTCTGTTATGCGCAGGATCGGGGGAAGGGTCTGGCCACAAAGATAATAACAATAATAATAATAAATGTCAATTGACATTTTGTGCCAATTTGTGCCAAACTCTTTTGTGCCATTTAGCATTACCCAAAAATATAACCAAATTAAAACGAATGAAATATCATATTTTAAATTAAATTTAGTAGTACGAATAAAAGTGTAAGAACATTCAAACATATTTATTGGTTGTCTGGGCTGGGTCTACTAGTGAAATACTAAGAGGCTAAAATAGAAAATGTGATATGATATCCCTTTTAGTTCAATATTGGTATTTATGTATTTTTCTCAATTTTAAAAATAATTTTCTTTTATTTTTATTTAAAGAAATTGCTTAAAAAAATTGCACGCAATAATATTTAATTTGCATTCCTATTATGATTTTTATCATGTATATACTTGGAGTTAGAGCACAAGACACTTTGGGCTTTGAAGAAGCTCAACATGAATTGGGAGAAGGCTGTTGACTTGAGACTTGACCAACTCAATGAGTTGAATAAGTTTCGCCTTCATGCATATAAGAGTGCAACACTGTACAAACATCGGATGAAGTTGCAGCACGACAAACATATCGTCCAACGAAGATTTGGTATTGGTGACAAGGTCTTACTGTGCAACTCAAGGTTGAGACTCTTCCTAGGTAAGCTCAAGTCAAGGTGGTTTGGCCCATACACGATTAGCCAGGTGTTTCCCAATGGTGCAATTGAGCTAAAGCAGAAAATGGGGATTAATTCAAGGTAAATGGCCAGAGAGAGAAGCAATTTTTGGGAACAACAGATGAAGCCTCAGTGATTGAGGTCTTGCTTCTTGATGAAATCTGGGTAGTCAAGACAATGTGTCGTGCCGCAACATTAAATCAAGCACTCCATGGGAGGCAACCCATGCATTGTAATAGTTATGAAAAAAAATAAATATATAGGTCATGCACTTTTCTTGTTTTTATTCATATTTTCAGGTGAATACAAGTGCCATTTTGGAGGTCAAAAGCGCACATGGAGAGGAAGGCGAAGTTGGACGTTGTAACAGCTGAAAGTTGGCAAAGTGTAATGCATCGTACTGCTGCACGGGATGTTGATATTTGCTTCAAAATTTTGGTGCTTAGTGGTGCAGGCCAGGTTACGGCCCATAGGAAACGATAACCTACTCTAGCCTTCTCATGCCTCTATTATAGCATGCCTGATGTCAAATGTGGGCCGAATTAGTGCTTTCAAGATGCGGGACTGAGCATTATCTAAGAGACCTGGCATGACCTTCCCGTGCCTGGTTCGTGCCCTTAGCAAACAGGCCGGTGTTCCTACTACTCATTTTTTGGACAAGAAGATAGCTCCCAAGGGAGTAGCCAACATTGGCCTAATTAAGGATGTCCAAAACCCTCTCATGAGGAGCAGAACACATTCACTAGGGGGGCGACAAACTTCTCATCCGCACCTCCACAACAACCCTTGCCATTTGAGGACTACACTACCACCCCACCATCAGGCGTGACATTTGAGTAGCCCGAGAGTAGTGGTGCAACTTCTCCAGTTCAGCAAGTGTACGCATTTGTGCCCTATGAGTTTTTGGCCACATTGGTGGTGGACCAACGGTAGACACGCGCTATTGTTGACCAAATTATAGAGAGGATTCAACAGGTGGTCTAACCTCATTTGTAGCGGGTGGTAGACCAATGTAAAAAAGCCCTTCTGAGCCGAGTCACCACCTTGTAGAGCCAAGTCAACACGTTGGAGGGATACTTCTATAACATGTTCGGGAGTATGACAGGGGATGAAATGAAGATATGGTACAGACAGTGAATGGTATGAAGCTCAGATTGCTAAGCTAACTGCACAGTACCAGACCTCTGCACCAGCCCCACCTCCAAAGTCATGGATGAACCCATTCAATGTCCCCGCGCATCTGAGGCACCCGCGCCACCCACTGAGCAGCTCAGGAGGAAGGACAAGGGTAAGCGACGCAGTCACCAAAATAGTCCTCCCTGTGAACCACAGAAAGAAGAAGATCGGCAGATGCGCAAGGCCGCCAAGGCCCAGCGCCAACCAGTAGCTGAATGGGCAAAACAAGATTGGCTGGCCGCAGAGGCGGCACGAGCAAGAGCCTCCGGTAGCACCTTTGGACTGGGTGATACATATACTGATGATGATACCACAGAAGGGTCTGGTCCTACTAACACGGCTGACACCTAGGGCGTCCAAGGTAAGCTCTATCCCCTATCTGTTTATGAACTTATGTTATAGTCTAGTGAGGATACTACACTGTCTTTTTGGAGGGGGTGGGGCATCCTGCCACTTGAGTGTTTTTCTTGCTATGTTTCTTTTCTCTCAAGTGTATTATCTAGTAGAACTAGCATGTTTAGGTCGTATCATTTGTGTAAATATAAGTGTTCACAGAAGTCTAGGGTAGCCCTTGTGTTGATCTTTGAGATATTCCATATTGACAATGCTAAGTATATATGTGTTTGCATTTCATCGTGACTAACTTGCAAGATTTTGGTAAGTATTATATGTGTATGGTTGGTATTTTGATGAATGAAGAAGGCCAATGTGATTTAGTACTAACTAGTGTAGAAGATGTGTCATGTGTGTGTGAGCTAATTGCATAATTCTGTCGACGCACTTGTGAGATAGAACTTGTCTGGTTAGTCTCACTGAAATAATTTAATGATTAGATTAAGATGGGATCTTAGGCCATTGTTGTTGAATAGTCACTTAGCCAAGAAAAATTGACTAATGAAATTGTCCCTTTGAACCAAAATCTTTTCTTTGTAATCCCAAATTCACCTCCCCAGTCTATCTGTTGATCTCTGTTTTTTCCCTGGTCTCTCTAAGGACATTGTGAACCTCCGCCTAGGGCAAAAGCCTAAGTTGAGGGTGGTTTATGTTGGCCCTGGTCCTCTAAAAAGATATTGTGAACCTTGACCCAAGCTAAAGGCTTAAGTTGAGGGTGACTAGTGCAGGGAAAAAAAAAGTGTGGAAAAGAGTAAAGTGATAAAAGGAGAAAAAGAAATGGGTTGTGACCGTGAACAAAGCAATAAACGAAAAAGAAAAAGAATAAAAATGAGTGAATGCGCACAGAAATCACTTCCTGTACTCTAGAAAGTGGGAAAAATAGGGCCAAGAAAATTTGGTGACCAAAAAGCAACTGGTTGAGTTGAAGAAAGTGTCTGGGAGAGACCGTTTAGTCACTTTAATTCTAAATATACCTCACCTAATACCGAGCCTACATTACAAGCTGAAAAATCCTAATATGATCCTAAAAAGATCATTCAAGAGTTAAGGTGGTGAAAATAAGGGCAAGTTGATGATCGATACGTGTGTGTCCATTGGAAGTCATTTTTAAGAGTAAGTGACTACATTCCAGTCTCTGTTTTACATGCTTACGTTGAGTGTAAGACTTTTTTATGGTGAGGGAACTATCTTTTGCATTAATTGATTGCTAACTTAACTGGGGTCACTATCTTTTGCATTAATTGATTGCTAACTTAACTGGGTCTCTTTATTCCTGATCAAATGTAGACTGACCATGCATGCATAATGTTTGCCTTAATCTTTGTGGGTCCATTTGGGGTGTGAGCACATTTCTGAACTTGTTAGTGGGGTATATGTGTTGAAAAATTGTGGGGCGATCCATAGTCTGAGTGAGCACTTATGTTTATGCGTTGTTTGGTTGAGTTGTTATTGCTTGAGGACAAACAATCATTCTAAGTTGAGGGTATTGACGAGTCATAGAAATATGACTTGTATAATGCTTTAAACAAAGAATTTTTGCTCTTTCTCAAGCAAACTTGTTATTTTGATGTTTGTTTTTGTTATTTTTCAGGAGAAATGATCGTGGCATGGATAAAGGGATGAATAAAGATAAAATGAATGTAAAGAGGCCAAAATATGGGTATTTGGAAGTGGCCTAGGCAACTAGAGAAGACTTGAGGCCAAGTAATTTCCTACGAGTTGTGAGGTCCTTTGTGGCCTCACACTTGGCCATATGGGATGGCGTGCCTGTGCATAATGGCCAAGTCAAGCTTGACGACGTACTTTACAGGCTGTGATAGATGAGATGGGTCGTGTGTCAGCCCAACAAAGTGACGTGAAGGCATCATCGTTGGCAAGAAAGCAATATGTGTTAAGGGATGCTAGATGACACACTAAACGGGTCGTCTGGAGTGACGCAAATCGTCCCACCTGCCGTTAATGTACGTGATCGTGTGCCATCTAAAGTTGAAGATCCTACGCTAAGTAATGTGAAATGGGATGTGCATGGGTCGTGTGGCTAACCACGGTCCGTGACGTGGCTCGTGACATCAAAGGAGAGCTGGAAAACATTAAGGCCAAGTAGACGATCCATTTCACGGACCATCCGAACTCTCACGGCCCGTCTACTAGTGCATGGAGAGGCTGCTGGCGAGGAAACAAAGTGCAACCACATGGACCGTTGGATGGTCCATCTACTATCTCACGGTCCGTGTGGTGTCCCGTGTCGAAGACGACGAGATTTTTCCTATTTTAATTTAGATTAGGTTCTTTTTATATATAAATAGTTACTTTATTTCATTTTTGGTGAGTCTTGGATGTCTAGAGCTAAAAAACAGTGAAAGGTACTATTTTCTTAGAGATTTCACAAGATTTTGGGATTTTGCTTATCGAATTCAAGATTATAACTTGTGGATTCTTAGATTCTTCAATAGTAAGTCATTTATTATGAATTCCTTGTATCGTTGCAACTTTTCTTCCTTGAATATGTTGGGCTAAACCCATAACTAGGGTTGTGGGAACCATGACAAATCAATAAGATAGGCGAATATGGGGTAATTCTCAAGTTTGATTAGCTTATATATTGTAGTAATCTTCATCATAACTTCTTCCTTGATGAGTCGGCGCATTAGGGTAAGCCTTTATTCTTTGCATGCCCAAAAGGGATGTTTTGATTAGGAAAAGAGTTCTATGATGGAAATTTAGGATTTTTAACTTAGCCTAAGTACTTGAGACCGAAAGGTGAGAGTATTCCGTGATTGACAACATGGGTTAGTACGTATACATTCTGAGAATGAAAGATGATGAACGATATGCATCTAAGAGGGACCGAGAGGTGAATTAGATATTACATAACTTGTTAGATCTTATATACATAATCATGAACAAGTTTACTACTAGATTCGACTATCGCATTAGATGTCATGGGGAATACAATCCTAGCTTCGCATAAATTATTCAAAATCTAGTCGTTCTTTCACTCATTCATTGCTTTACTTTAGTAAATTAGTTTAAAAAACCAAAACCCCCCATATTTACTTTATGCACTTTTGTTTCGGGAAAAGATATTACATCTGAAAACGGTGCTAATAGATATATTCTCATGCATCCCTATGGGATCGACCTCAACTCTGGTTGAGTTCTAGATTTGATCAACGACCGCTTTACTATTCCATTTGTAGTGTAAATTTGGTCGTATCAAATTTTGGCGCCGTTGCCAGGGAATACGACAAAGTAATAGTCTATTAGTTTCTATTTTCAGTTTGTAATACTAGTCCCTAGTTTCACTTTTGTTTCTTGGTAGGGATCCTGTGTTGCATGCTAAACACCCAAGCAAGGGTGAAGCACTTGTTCACTACGACCCCGAGCTTACTAAATCAATCAGCAGAATGAATGCTCAAGAACGTGAAGCAGCTAGACTGAGAGAGTTTGTCGTGAACCCTGCAAGTGGGGAAAATGACGGTCTAGGTGACGATGACAATGCTGGCAATGAGGTACCTCCGGCAACACCACTTAGACAGGCATCGCTGCCTGTAGTAAAACCCCAAGTGCCTCAGCCTCCCCAAGCAGGGAATGATGATGATGAGGGTGCTGGGACTACTGGGGCCATTGTACTTTACCCCACTACCTGCAGGTGTTAAGTTCACTATCACTAGAACCATGCTACAAATGTTATAGTTAAAAGGGTTGTTAAGCGAAAAAACAACAGAGGACTCAAACCAGCATGTCCTTAACGTTTTGACAATATGTCAGTCATCTGAGATTCCTGGGGTCAGTTAGCAGGTACTTAGGTTGCGGTTGTTCCCATTGTCTCTTTCTGGTGCGGAAACTAAGTGCTAAACGAGCTTCCACATGATTCCATCAGCACTTGGGGAGAGTTAATGGAGGCATACTTGGAGAGGTTCTTCCCCGCATCAAGACAACTCAAAATCATAGACGACATCGGGTCTCACAAGCAACTGCTGAATGAAGCATTACATGAGACTTGGGAGAGATTCAAGCAGAAGCTTAAGCAGTGCCCTGACTATTTCCTCACATATGAGTACTTGAAGGCAATATTCTACATGTCCTGCAACTTTGTGACAAAGCTGATCATTGATGCTGCTTGTGAGGGATCATACATGTCTAGGACTTTGTAAACATAGTGGTGATCTTAGATCAAGTATCCAAGAACAACAGGGCATGGTACAGTAGAGACGGAGACTTTTCGGGGCTTCTCTTTGAGATAACTGCAGAACAGCAACGAAAAGAGGAGGAACGGGATCAAGACATGGCCCACATGGAGACCCAATTAGACTTGCTGGCAAAGCGATTCTTAGACGGAGGCGTAGAAAAGGTAAAAGTTGTAGACACAATGCCTAGGTACGATGACCAAGGTAGTAATTATGATAAGGAGGCGAACTTCTTAGGCAGCCATGGGGGTTACCGGCCATTCAACGCTGGTAATCAAGGTCGGAATTATGGTTGTGATCAGAACAATCAAGGAAACTGGCAGAATAGAGACCACTATAGGAATCGAGAGCGCCAGAATGATAGTAGGGGAACCTCTAAATTAGAAGAGATGATGGCAAAGGTTCTCGACAAAGTTGAGTCCACAGAGGTAGGGATGCGAGATATAAAAGAGGAGATGTCCAATGTTCAACAGTTAGTCAACTTGCATTCCACCTCGATCAAGCAATTAGAGCAGTAAATGGGGTAATTGTCAGCAGCCATAAGCCAGAGAAAATCGGGTCACTGCCGAGTGACACTATTCAGAACCCAAAAAATGATGATCATTGCATGACAGTAACCACGAGGAGCGTTAAGGTACTTTATGACTTTGTTATACCCAGCAATACAGGTTTAGATGCAGCTAAGGGCAAGATGCCCGACCCCATTGAGATGCATGCTGATGAGTTGAGTGAAGAAGCTGAGATTACAGCAGCAGAGCCTGAGGTGACACCAGTAGTGACCCAACCTCACACCAGTAGTGACCCAACCTCTGCCAGTCATTCCTAAACCACCACCACCATTCCCACAGAGATTGCAAAAGAATACTGAAGATGGCAAGTTTTAAAAGTTCTTGGCTAAAAGAGATTTCAGTGAACATCCCTCTAGTGGAGGCACTTGAACAGATGTCGAGCTATGCTAAGTTCATGAAAGACTTAGTGACTAAGAAGAGGACAACCACGATTAAGCCAGCAAACAATCTCTACCACTATCGTGCCATTACCATAAGATCTCTTGTAGAAAAAAAGAAAGATAGGGAGCTTTCACCATCCTGTATACCATTGGAGCATTTGATTTCGCAAGAGCTCTCTGTGATCTGGGTGCCAGCATCAACTTGATGCCACTAGCAGTTTACAGGAAGATGGGCTTAGGAGCCCCTACACCCACGACAATGCGGCTACTTATTGCAGATAGATCAGTAAAGCGGCCCGTGGGGATTCTATGTGATGTGTTGGTTCATGTAGGCCAGTTCATCTTTCCTACGGACTTTGTTATTCTAGACTTTCAGGTGGATTTTGAGGTTCCAATCATCCTTGGGAGACCATTTTTGGCTACTTATAGGGCATTGGTAGACGTAGAGCAAGAGAGCTGACGTTCAGACTTAACTCTGAAGGGGTGAATTTCAGTATGTGTGCTACAATGAAGAGACCTAAAGAGGTGGTGGTGATTTCGATCCTCGATGTTGAAGATGATTGCCTATTTGAGATCCCACTGGAGAAAACAATGAGTGTGGACACCTAGTAGCAATGTTGATGAGCTTCCTAGATGATGGTATTAGTGGGTATGCAGCCACCGTGAATGCATTGCAAGGTAGGGGAACCAAGCCATTTGTCCCCCAGAAAGTTGGACTTAGATTTGCAGAATAGGTCTACACCGCCCGCTAAACCATCAATTGAGGAGCCTCCAGTTGTGGAGCTCAAGGAACTGCCCCAACATCTTAGGTATGTATTTTTAAGGACTAACAACACTCTTTCTGTGATTGTAGCTGCAGATCTTCGTAAAAACCAAGTGGAGGCATTGTTGGGGTCCTCCAAAAGTTCAAGTGAGTTATTGGTTGGACCATTGCAAATATTATAGGGATTCCTCTAGGGATATGCACGCATAAGATAAAATTAGAGAATAACTTTGTGCCCAGCATTGAGCATCAGCGCAGGCTAAACCCATCTATGCAAAAGGTGTTAAAAAAGGAAATCATCAAGTGGCTAGATGCTGGGGTGATATGCTCCATTTCTGACAGCAAGTGGGTCAATCTAGTACAATGTGTCCTGAAGAAAGAGGGGCATGACAATGATAGACAATGACAAAAATGAGTTGGTCCCTTTGCGATCGGTGACTGGATGGCCAGTGTACATAGACTACCGGATGTTGAACAAGTGGACCTTGAAGGACCATTTCCCCATGCCCTTCATGGACCAAATATTAGACAGGTTGGCAGGTAGAGGGTGGTATTACTTCTTGAACGGGTACTCGGGATACAATCAGATATCTATATCCCCGGAGGATCAGGAGAAGACCACTTTCACTTGCTCGTATGGGAATTTTGCTTTCAGAAGGATTCCCTTCGGGTTGTGCAATACCCCAGCCACCTTCCAGCGCTGTATGATGTCGATCTTTTCTAACATGGTTGAAGACACCCTCAAGGTATTTATGGATGACTTCTCTGTAGTAGGTAATTCCTTCGATTCATGTCTGTTGAATCTTAGCAGGGCACTATAGCGTTGCGAGGAGGCTAACTTGGTGATAAACTGGGAGAAGTGCCACTTTATGATCAAAGAGGAGATAGTTCTTGGCCTTAAGATTTCTGAGAAAGGCATAAAAGTGGATAAGGCGAAGATCAAGGTGATTGAGAAACTACCGCCTCCTATATCTGTAAAGGGGGTCCGAAGTTTTCTTGGGCATGCAGGTTTCTATAGATGATTTATCAAAGACTTCTCTAGGATCTCACATCCTTTGTGCAAGCTACTGGAGAAGGATGTGAAGTTCCACTTTGATGATAGTTGCAAGCATGCCTTTGAGACTCTGAAGCAAAAGATGATTTCCGCTCTTGTGGTGGTTGCACCTGACTGGACTGCCTATTTGAGGTGATGTAAGATGCAAATGGAATTGTTGTGGGTGTTGTGCTCGGACAGAAGCACAACCAGATTTTCCACCCCATATACTACGCCACCAACACCCTCAATGATGTTCAAAAGAATTATACAGTGACTGAGCAGGAATTGCTTTTGCTGTGGTATATGCATTTGACAAATTCCAGGCATACTTATTGGGCACCAAATCAATAGTGCACACCGATCACGCGGCTTTCAGATACCTCATGGCAATGAAAGATGCTAAGACGTGATTGATCAGATGGGTTCTCCTGCTGCAGGACTGAGACTTTGAGGTCCTAGACAGAAAGGGATCTGAGAACCAAGTAGCAGACCACTTTTCCAGATTGGAGGATGAGTCAAGACTGAAGGATTGGTTGAACATCGATGATTCTTTTCTAGACGAGTAGGTATTGGCAGCTTCTATTGATCTCATTCCTTGGTTTGCTGATTTTGCAAACTTTCTGGTGAGCGATATTATGCTAGAGGTCCTTAATCCTCACCAGAGAAAAAAGTCCCTTTTTGATTTGCGCAGGTACTTCTGGGATGACTCGTACTTGTTCAAAACTTGTGTGATGGGGTTATCAAGGCGGTGCATTCCAGAAGCGGAGATTTTGAGTATAATGGAGACCTGTCACTCATCTGCAGTGGGGGGTCATCATGGTGGGGACAGAACGGCGAAGAAAATTCTCCAATGTGGGTACTACTGGCCTACCATCTATAAATATGCCACAACTTGGTGCTTGGGTATGACTAGTGTCAGCGACATGGAAATATCTCGAAGTACCAAGAGCTCCCAATGACCCCAATTCTTGAGGTGGAGATTTTTGACGTCTGGGGCATCGACTTCATAGGCCCATTTGTGAGTTCATATGGAATGAAGTACATCCTGGTGGCAGTGGACTATGTCTCCAAATAGGTGGAGGCGGTTGCATTACGAAAAAATGAGAGCAAGAGTGTTGTCCAATTTCTAAGGCGGAACATCTTTTCCAGATTTGGGACACCCAGAACTATCATCAATGACGGGGGTTCTCACTTCTGTAACAAGGTTTTCTGTGCAGCACTCGCAAAGTATGGAGTATGGCAACACAAGGTTGCCACACCTTATCACCCGCAGACTAGTGGACAGGTTGAAGTGTCAAACAGAAAAATCATGACCAAGTCTGTGAATTCTACCCGGACAGATTGGGCGAGGAAGCTAGATGATGCATTTTGAACCTACAGGACACCTTACAAGACACCCATTGGTATGTCCCCTTATCAGTTGGTGTTTGGTAACGCCTATCATCTATACGTGGAGTTAGAGTACAAGGCACTCGAGGCTTTGAAGAAGCTCAACATGAATTGGGAGGAGGCTGTTGACTTGAGACTTGACTAGCTCAATGAGTTGGATGAGTTTCGCCTCCATGCGTATGAGAGTGTAGCACTGTACAAACAGCGAATAAAGTTGTAGCACGACAAGCATATCGTCCTACGGAGCTTTGGTGTTGGTGACAAGGTCTTATTGTACAACTCCAGATTGAGACTCTTCCCAGGTAAGCTCAAGTCAAGGTAGTCTGGCCCATACATGATTAGCCAGGTGTTTCCTTATGGTGCAATTGAGCTAGAAGTAGAAAATGGAGATCAATTCAAGGTAACCACAGAGTGAAGCAATATTTGGGTACAGCAGAAGAAGCCTCAGTGATTGAGGTCTTGCTTCTTGACAAAGCCTGAGTAGTCAAGACAATGCATCATGCCACGATATTAAATCAAGCGTTCTATGAGAGGCAACCCATGCATTGTAATCGTTATGGAAAAAAATTAATATATAGGTCATGTGCTTTTCTTGGTTTTATTCATATTTTCAGGTGAGTACAGGTGCCATTTTGGAAGTTAAAGCACACACAGGGAGGAAGGCGGAGCTGGACATTGTAATAGTTGAAAGTTGGCAAAGTGTAATGCCATGTGCTGCTGCACGGGTCATCTGACCTGGGACATTTTGTGGGGCTGCTAGTCGGGCACTGTTCTCATGTCCCTGGCGCATTATTGAGGTGATAGTGTTGAAGTGTGACCACACGGGCCATTACACGACCTATCCGTACTCACACGGCCCATATGACTAGTCATCCGGCAGGCGCGCATAGTGTGAGTTGTTTATTTGAGAAATTGGCCAAATGAGGTGGCACGACTGGTCCATACGGACCATGCACCATATTAGAGCTCGTCAGTTGAGCCGTCTAGTCATACCAATGCGCATAAAGCCAGGCAAGTGGGAATTTCGTCAATGCCAATCCAACAGATGCTTTACATGACCATCCAATGCCCAATGGCTCGTGGGATGCACTGTCTAACGTATACACATGTGGCCCAGGTAAGCGCTATCAAATTTCACCAAGGTTGGGCCAACGGAGGGTCCAAACGGACCGTGACATGTGTCACGGGTAGTGTGACTTCCCATCCAGTCGGTGTTGACTGGTCAAAAGTTTGACCAAGGGTTTTGAATCCCCTTATTTTGTCCCAATCACTCACTTTTCACTTTCCCTTCTTTCTCTGACCACACGACTCCCTCTCTCTTTTCATACTATTTCTCCCTCAAAATTCCCAACAAGTTCTATCTTCTTTGTGATGATTCGTGAATTAATCACACGATTCGTAGGTTAATCTAAGTGTGGATCTCAAGTTATTCAAGCAATTCTTCTTTTCCATTGCTGCTCATTAAAGTAAGAACTCAATTTCTCTATTTTCTACTGTTGCTTTTGGTGCTTGCATGCGTAGATCTTGACTCTAAATCATTTCTTTCTTGATTTAATGTGTCATAATGCATGTTAATGCTGTGGGGTATGCATGAGGTGGTGAAAACCACCATAGTTTAGTTCTTAAGGTATTACCCTTGAAAGTGATGAGCTTGGGTGAGATTTTGCATGATTTTTAGGAAAATTGACTTGTATAAGATATTGTGTTGATTGAATCGTGATTCTGGGGGGGGGGCAATTTCTTGAACTTGGTCATATATGCATGATGAGTTGAAAAAACTTTAAAAGGGGGCGGACGATCATTTTCACGGATCGTTTCATGGTTCACGGACCGTGTCATATCGTTAGTCTAACTATGCAACCAAGTACTCCTGGACGAGACCTTTCACGGACGTATCTCATTATACACTCCATGTAGGATCCCGTTGACCCTATCCCACCTGCATTAGTTTATATAGGTTGCTTTTAATTTTTAAGTTATGTATGTGTTTAAGTGCAATGGCCCTATGATAGACCAGGTGATGCCATTCTTAAGGGTTATTGTCACTTTTATGGCACAGGGGAAGTTGGAGTACCTGTTAGTGCGTCAACCTGCGTGTGCAATAATTTCTAACAAAGTGTATTCACGTGTGGCACTCGCAGGTACTATGGGGCCACGCCGCAGCTTAGTCAGACGAAGTGATAGGGACGAGTCTGTGTCACGCCTCCATGACTCCCCAACTGTATCATCTAGCTATCAGGCTGAGAGTGACTCCGGTGATGACTCCTCCAATGGGTCCAAAGTTTGCTATAGAGGCAATGTATCCCCCAACTCTCCTCGTACTACGTGGACCCATGCATCAGGCCATCACAAAGCTCCCCAGTCTTAAGAGGGGCCCCTTCCATAGAAGTTGAGGAGGAGACAGTTGCCCGGGAACAGGAGAACACTTCGGACCAGGATGAGCAGGGGCAAACTTCGGAGGCTGAAGGTCACGATACTGAAGAGAAGGCGAATGAGGTCAAACTTTGAGATAGTGATGACAAGGACATTCATTTTACAGTCTCCTGAACGATAGACCCCGAAACTTCCAGGGCACTTATTATCTTTCTAAGGGGCCAGTAGACAGTCCCAAGCACTAAGGATATCTACACTAATGGACTTACAAAAGGTTCCGGGAGGTTCAAACAACGGTCGGTCCTTCCGGAGGTTCAGGCAATCACTGACCAACTTGACAGAGTTTCGGAAATCATAGATACTTTTAACTCATATAAGTTTGGTGGGATAGTGCAACCACCAGGGTACTATGGGCCCGCCATTGTTGAAGAGTTTTATTCCAACTATGTCGCTAGTCTACTGAACTCGGTGGAAGGTACCCAATTAAGAAAGGTGAGGAAACAGGTCGCCCTTACTAGGTCCCCAAGGTCACATGTAACGGTGCATGGTATATGAGTGAATATATCAGAAACCACCATCAACCAGTTCCTATTTGGGCCAGACTACCCAGCTCCTCCAGATGCCCAGTTCATGGATAGACATATGCAAATTATGGACATGGTGCGGATGTCTGATTCGTCATTCAAGGCTGCACTATAGGGATAGATCATAGAGCAAATAGCGATTCAGGGGGGAGGCACCTTGGGTTACAGACCCCAAGTGTCCTATCGCCAAAGTATCGTTGACATTTGCTGCAAAAATTTGGTGGTTGGTGGTGCGAGCCAGGTTGTGGCCCACAGAAAATGATAACGTACTCCATCCTTTGCATGCTTCTCTTATAGCATGCCTGATGTCCAGATTCGGAGTAAATGTGGGCCTAATTATTGCTTTCGAGATGTGGGACTGAGTTTTATTTAAGAGAGCTGGCATGCCCTTCCCATGCCTGGTTCATGCCCTTTGCAAGCAGGTCGGTGTTCCTGCTACTCATTTTGGACAAGAAGATAGCTCCCAAGGGCGTAGACAACATTGCCCTAATTAAGGATGTCCAAAACCCTCTCATGAGGAACAAAACATATTCATTAGGGGGCCAACAAATTTCCCATCCGCACCTCCACAGCAACCCTTGCCATTTGAGGACTACACCACTGTCCCACCATCAGGCACAACCTTTGAGTAGCCCGAGGGTAGTGGTGCAGCTCCTCCAGTTCAACAAGGGAATGCATATGTGCCCTATGAGTTTTTGGCCAAATTGGTGGCGGACCAGCATAACGAAGCCCTTTTGAGCTGAATCACCACTCTGCAGAGCCAAGTTAGCACATTAGGGGATACTTCCATAACATGTTCGAGAGTATGACTAGGGATGAAATGAAGGATCTGGTACAAACGGTGAATGGGGTGAAGGCTCATATTGCTAAGCTGACTGCACAGTACCAGGCCTTTGCACCGGCCTCACCTCCAGAGTCGTGGATGAACCTATTCAATGTCCCCGCGGCGCTGATTCTGGATGAGATATGAGGTGTTCCACCAGCCCTATCTGAGGCACCTGCGCCACCCACTGAGCAGCTCAGGAGGAAAGACAAGGGTAAGCAATGCGATCACCAAAAGAGTCCTCCCTGTGACCCACAGAAGGAAGAAGACTAGCAGATGCGCAAGGCCACCGAGGCCCAGCGCCAATCAGCAGCTGAACATGCAGAACGAGAGTGGTTGGCCACAGAGGCAGCATGGGCAGGAGCCACCGGTAGCACCTTTGGACTGGGTGCTACATATGCTGATGATGATACCCCAAGAGGGTATGGTCCTACAGACATTGCTGATGCCTAGGGCATCCCAGGTATGCTCTATCACCTATCTCTTCATTAACTTGTGTTATAGTGTAGTGAGTGCACTACACTATCTTTTTTTAGGGGGTGGGGCATCCTACCACTTGAGAGTTTTTCTTGCCATGTTTCTTTTCTCTCAAGTGTATTATCTAGTAGAACTGGCATATTTAGGTCATATTATTTGTGTAAATATAAGTGTTCACAGAAGTCTAGGGTATTACTTGTGTAAATATAAGTGTTCACAGAAGTCTAGGGTAGCCCTTGTGTTGATCTTTGTGATGTTCCATGTTGACAATGCTAAGAATATATGTGTTTGCATTTTATCCTAACTAATTTGCATGATTTTGGTAAGTATTATATGTGTATGGTTGGTATTTTGATGAATAAAGTAGGCCTATGTGATTTAGTACCAACTAGTGTAGAAGATGTGCCATGTGTGAGTGAGCTAATTGCATAATTCCATCGACGCACTTGTGAGATAGAACTTATGTAGTTAGTCCCATTGAAATAATTGAATGACTGGACTAGGATGGGATCTTAGGCCGTTGTTGTTGAATAGTCATTTAGCCAAGAAAAATTGACCAATGAAATTGTCCCTTTGAACCAAAAGTTGAGCCTAAATGGTTCTTTTCTTTGTAACCACCCAAATTCACCTCCCTAATCTATTTGTTGATCTCTGTTTTGGCCTGGTCTCTCCAAGGACATTGTGAACCTTCGCCTAGGGCAAAAGCCTAAGTTGAGAGTGGCTTATGTTGGCGCTGATCCTCTAAAAAGATATTATGAACCTTGATCCAAGCCAAAGGCTTAAGTTGAGGGTGGCTAGTGTAGGGAGAAAAAAAGAAAAAAAAGTGTGAAAAAGAATAAAGTGATAGAAGGAGAAAAAGTAATGGGTTGACCGTGAGCAAGCAAGGAGCAAAAAAGAAAAAGAATAAAAATGAGTGAATGAGCACAAAAATCACTTCCTTAATTATAGAAAAAGGGAAAAATAGGGGCAAGAAAAGTTGGTGACCAAAAAGCAATTGGCTGAGTGGAAGTAAGTGTATGAGAGAGGTTGTTTAGTCACTTTAATCCTAAATACACCTCACCTAAGGCCGAGCCTACGTTACAAGCCGAAAAAGTCCTAATGTAATCCTAAAAAGGTCATTCAAGAGTTAAGGTGGTAAAAATAAGGGCAAGTTCATGATCGATACATGTGTCCACTGGAAGTCATTTCTGAGAGTGAGTGACTACATTCTAGTCTCTGTTTTACATGCTTACGTTGAGTGTGAGACTTCTTTGTGGTGAGGGCACTATCTTTTGCATTAATTGATTTCTAACTTAACTGGGGTCTCTTTATTCCTGATCATATGTGGACTGACTATGCATTTATAATGTTTGCCTTAAATCTTTGTGAGTTCATTTGGGGTGTGAGCACATTCTTGAACTTGTTAGCGGGGCATATATGTTGAAAAATTGTGGGGTGATTTATAATCTGATTGAACACTTGTGTTTATGCTTTGTTTGGTTGAGTTGTTATTGCTTGAGGACAAGCAATCATTCTAAGTTGAGGGTGTTGACGGGTCGTAGAAATATGACTTGTATAACGCTTTAAACAAAGAATTTTTGCACGTTCTCAAGAAAACTTGTTATTTTGATGTTTGTTTTTGTTGTTTTTCAGGAAAAATTATCGAGGCATGGATAAAAAGACAAATGAAGATAAAATAAATGTAAAGAGGCCAAAATGTGGGTATTTGGAAGCAGCCCATGCAACTAAAGAAAAATTGAGGCGAAGTGACTTCCCACGAGTCGTGAGGTCCTTCGTGGCCTCACACTTGGCCATGTGGAATGGCGTGGCAGTGCAAAATGGCCAAGGCAAGCCTGATAGTGTACTTCACAGGTTGTGAGAGATAAGACGGGCCGTGTGTTGGCCCGTCAAAGTGACATGAAGGTATCACCATCAAAAAGCAAGCAAAATGTGTTAAGGGATGCCAGACGACGCACTAAACGGGCCGTCTGGAGTGACAGGACCGTCTTACCTACTGTTAATGTGACGTGATCGCGTACCATCGAAAGTTGAAGATCCCGCGCTAAGTGATGTGAGACAGGATGTGTCACGGGTCTTGTGACCAACCACGGTCCGTGACTTGGCTCGTAACATCAAAGGAGAGCTGGAAAACATTAAGGCCAAGTAGAAGGTCCGTTTCACGGACCATCCAAACTCTCACGGTCCATCTACTGGCACATGGAGAGACTGCTGGCAAGGAAACAAAGTGCAACCACATGGCCTGTTAGAAGGTTCTTCTACCGTCTCAAGGGCCATGTGGTGTCCCGTCAGAGTCGATGTGATTTTTCCTATTTTAATTTGGATTCAATTTTCTTTATATATAAATAGTTATTTTATTTCGTTTTAGGTAAGTCTTGGACGGCTAGAGCTAAGAAACACTGAAGATATTATTTTCTTAGAGATTTGACAAGATTTTGGGATTTTGCTTATCGAATTCAAGATTGTAACTTGTGGATTCATTGATTCTTCAATAGTAAGTCATTTATTAGGAATTTCTTGTATCATCGCGAGTTTTCTTCCTTGAATATGTTAGTCTAAAACCAACAACTACGGTTGTGGAAACCATGACAAATTAATAAGATAGGCGAATATGGGGTAATTCCGGGATTGATTAGCGTATATATATCGTAGTAATCTTCATTATAACATCTTCCTTGATGAGTCGACGCATTAGGGTAAGCCTTTATTCTTTGCATGCCCGAAAGGGATTTTTGATTAGGAAAAGAGTTCTATGATGGAAAGTCGGAGTTATTAACCTAGTCTAAATACTTGAGACCGAAAGGTGAATTATTCCGGGATTGACAACAAGGGTTAGTAAGTATACATTCTAAGATCAAAAGGTGATGAATGATATGCATCTAAGAGGGATCGAGAGGTAAATTGGATGTTACATAACTTGTTAGATCTTATATACGTAATCATGAACGAGTTTACCACTAAATTCAGTTATCACATTAAATGTCATGGGGAACACAATCCTAGCTTCACATGAATTATTTAAAATATAGTCGTTCTTGCACTCATTCATTGCTTTACTTTAGTAAATTAGTTTGAAAAACCAAAAACCCCTATATTTACTTTATACACTATTATTTCAGGAATAGATATTATATCTGAAAATGGTGCTAATAGATAGATTCTAACGCATTCCCTGTGGGATCGACCTCAACTCTGGTTGAGTTCTTTATTTGATCAACGACCGCTTTACTATTCTATTTGGAGTGTAAATTTATGTGTATCAGTGACAATGATGGCGAGGTGGAGGTTTTGGACGGAGCTGCAAGGGGTCGTTTTGGTGGGGACCGACGACACGCCAATAGTGCCAGTGGAGAGGCAGTCATGGCTATGGTGCTTTTGGAAGAGAGAAAAAATGGAAAATCATAAGGGTTTTGGGTATTTTTGGTATTAAAAGGGAAAATATTATTTTTAATCTACACCATTAGATTAAGAAAATGAATGAATGAGATTAATTCTAAAAAAATGTGGGTTCGATCCAAATTCACAAATGGGTTATTTAGATGAAATTGGGTTTGGAATTAAAATTAAGCCACAAATTGACTCAATTAGGTTAGAATAGAAAGAAATTGTGAATGAATTGACTAAAACTGAAATAAATTTCAAGGAAATCAACTACAATCGAAGTGAATTTGGTAGAAAATGCTACAAATTAAACAAATTAGGATAAAATTGAATAGATTGTCATCTAATTGATCATAATATACGCACAAATAAAATATATTATATTTTAAAAATAGTAATTTTGTATAAAGAAAATACGTAATATATATTTATCGTGTAAAAATATCTAAACATATTAAAATATTATTTTTAACTTAAAATTGATAAAATAAAATGATAAACATTATACTTAAAATATGACACTAAAAATAATACTAGTAGAATAATGAAAGTAACAACACTAATAAATAATATCAAAAATAACAAATATTATTACTACTATTACCACTAAATTAATAATAATAATAATAATAATAATAATTGTTGTTGTTGTTGTTGTTGTTGTTGTTGTTGTTCTTATTATTATT